>JAEIFK010000688.1:5040000-5042500 GCA_018901825.1 Drosophila funebris
CTACAGGTCCGAAGACAGGTCAGGTAGTAAACCTGAGTTGTCAGGAAGATACATATACATCTATAGACACAACATTGCAGAAATTCTGGTCATTGGAAGAATTGCCTTCGGTCAAAAAGGTGCGAACAGTTGAGCACCAGTTATGTGAGAGCCACTTTCTAAATAATTTAAAAATATTGCCGTCAGGTCGATTTGAAGTACGACTACCATTTAAGTCTGATCCAAATCAGCTTGGTAACTCTTTCGAAGTTGCCAAGCGTCGTTTTTTGTCGCTCGAGAAACGCTTAACTCGTGATCCTGATCTTAAGCGTATGTACTTGGAATTCATGGAAGAATATCTATCGCTTGGTCACATGTCTGAAATAGGCACCCAGATTCCAAGTACGCCTCACTACTTCATTCCGCATCAGTGTGTTCTTAGACCACAAAGCACGTCGACGAAGCTACGTGTCGTTTTTGACGCATCTTGCCGTACTTCGTCTCACCATGCGTTGAATGACCTTTTGATGGTTGGACCGACCATTCAAGAAGAGCTGTATTCAACTCTGCTCCGATTTAGACTACATAAGTATGCACTGACAGCTGACATCAAAAAGATGTACCGGCAAGTCATGGTGCATGAAGCAGATAGAAATTTCCAGCTAGTAGTATGGAGAAAGAACCCATCTGACTCTTTGAGGTCCTTCAGGTTAAACACCGTAACTTATGGCACTGCGCCTGCCCCATTTTTGGCTATACGGTGTTTAACAAAGCTTAGTGACATGGTGGAGTCGTCACAACCAAAAGCTGCTGACGTTATCAGGCACGACTTTTATGTCGATGATCTTCTAACTGGTGCTGCTTGCGTTGAGAATCTTCAGATAATAAAATCTGAGGTTGCGCAAATCCTGGAAAGCGCAGGATTCGAACTTACCAAATGGTTTTCGAATTCTCCTGAGTTCTCCGCAACAAATGCAGTAAAGCCGATAACGATCTCAGAGTCTGATTCAACCAAAGCACTAGGCGTGTTGTGGTTGCCAAATGAAGACGTCTTTCAATTTAAGATAGACAATTCATTTATGGGTCTTAGAGCGACTAAACGGAACATTCTCTCGGTTTCGTCGCGGTTATTTGATCCGCTTGGCTTGTTAAGCCCTCTGATTATCAAGGCAAAGATCCTGCTCCAAGAGCTCTGGCTTCAAAAGCTAGACTGGGATGAGTCTATCCCTCTGAGCTTAGACAACTCGTGGCAGCAGCTGAAGTCAACTTTGATTCAGTTGCAAAGAATTAGGATACCACGATACGTTTTTACAGAGCCAACGATACCGATCGAGATTCATGGCTTCGCCGACGCCTCAATGCGAGCGTTTGGCGCATGCGTTTATATACGTAGTCATACTGCAGAAGGCTGTCATGTTTCCTTATTGACATCTAAGTCCAAAGTAGCCCCCCTCAAGACTAAGACTCTTCCTAGACTTGAGCTGTGCGCGGCTCACCTTCTTGCAGAGCTCTGTCACCGAATCAGAAATCTAATAAGATTACCGATTGAGCGGACTGTTCTTTGGTCTGATTCTGAAGTTACGCTTCATTGGATTAAGTCACATCCTTCTTCCTTGGCAACATTTGTGTCGAACCGTGTGGCTGAAATACAAGAGTGGACAGAGAAGGCTGAATGGCGCCATGTACCGACAAAACAGAACCCAGCAGATATCGTTTCGAGAGGCTGCGATGTTGACGAATTAATTACATCGATTTGGTATGATGGTCCTTCATTTCTGAGGGAACCAAGAGATTTCTGGCCGGTTAACCAGCATCTGGTAACAGACGAGATGCGTACCTTGGAGGTACGTAAAACAGCTGTTGGACTGACAGCTATGGTAGACCGCCCAGATCTCTTGAAAACGATCGATAGTTATTCATCGCATGCTAAGTTGCTGAGAGTGTTCGCATATGTGTTCCGTTTCATTAAGAAATGCAAAAACAAAAATGAAGTTTTTGAAAAAATACCTACGGCGCAAGAAAGAAAAGAAGTTTTTGAAAAGATAGTTGAAGTCATCCAACAATTTGAATTTAAAGATGACATAGATAGGGTTCGGAAAGGCACGCGTGTGGGTCATAGCCTACAGCGTCTCAATCCGTTTATACATGAGTATAACGGATCTTGTTGCTCCTTTAAGATGTTGCGAGTGGGGGGACGACTTGCCAATGCTCCTTTTTCATATGATGCTAAGTTTCCGATGCTCCTTCCTAAAAGCTCACTCTTTGCTAGAAGCTATATTAGATACCTGCATTTAACGAATTGTCATGCTGGTCCAAGAGCACTCGTGAGTCTTCTTCGTGAGCGAATTTGGTTAGTCAATGCTCAAGAGGTCTGTCGGCAGACAGTGAGATCCTGCATCCCTTGCTTCAAATGCAAGCCTCGTCTGCTAACCCAAATAATGGGTAATTTGCCAGCAGACCGACTCCGAGCACTCCGCCCATTCTCTATTTGCGGCGTTGATTTTTGTGGCCCAATTAGCAC
>JAEIFK010000688.1:5047500-5185000 GCA_018901825.1 Drosophila funebris
TGAAAAACTTCTTAGCGGCACAACGGTAAATCGGTAATCGCTATGGCAACTTTTCCAGGCACAGCAACTTCCAGCTGTGTTGCCAACTCCTCCGCCTTCTAACATATGATAAAGTTGTTCGCTCACAACTTTGAAGCCGCCGACAACCCAAAGAGACAACGACAACGACAACGAACCATTAATTGTCTCTGCCGTTTAACACCTGAAGGAACTTTCAACATACTCTCATAACTTCATTGTAGGTTCAGTTTTAGTTTTAGTTTCGGTTTCAATTTAAGTTCACTTTATTCTCACAGAAAGAATACCCCCCAATCCATGTACATGCATTTCTATCTAATTAAAACAGGTGTTTTAATTATTGCAGCCATTTAATTTTCTTCTTTTCCTTGTCCGCCGTCTGCCTTCCATGCCCACTTGCCACATTTTTTTATGAGATCATTAAAAACCGTTGCAGTTCCTTGGCCAAGTTGCTCATTAGGAGTCGCCATGCTCCAGATATGATGAATTTTGTTTCTCTTTGCTTTATTAGGCTCGTAAAAATGGCCAACAGGCAGCATGTTTATTACTTTTTTTTTGTTTAACTACTTTTTATAGCACTTGATGGTGCAGTTTGAATAGGAGCCTACGCTACACCGAGTGAGAGAGACGGACGCTCCACCCATACGACTGTAGATTCATTTATTTAGGGTCCCACAACTTTTAGTGAACTCTCAATTAGTTGGCTAATGTGCTTTACAACTTTTCTGTTTTGTTTTATTTTCATTTAAAGCTTTAATTTTACAATTAGAGTATTAATTAAACAAATATACTGGGAAAGGCTTTGTGTACCTCTTTTTGTTGAGCTTCTGTAGAGTCTATAGTAATTTTGGGCAATTGCAGATTTGTTAGAAATCATTAAACAACTTTTAAAAAAATAAAGAAAAATTGTATTAAAATTGTTTGAATTTTATTTATCTATTTGTTTTATTATTTATCATATTACAACCGCATTTTAGTTAATTAAACTTCAATAATAACAATAATTACAAAATAAAATATATTTATTAATACTTAAAAGATTCAAATTAAAATAGAAATAATATGACCATAAATTAAAATATGCTAATTAATAAAATATAATACATAAAAAATAAAAATAATATTATTAAAATAAAATACCCAAAGTATTAAATTAACATATTAATTTTTACACATAAATATACTTATTAATATTAAAAAACTCAAATAATAAATTATATTTAAAAATTTAAATATATATTAATAAACAACAAACTGAATGTATTAAATTAAAATAATATTTATAAAATTCAATAAACTTTTCAATATTCAGGAGACTTAAATATAAATTATTACAATAATATATTGTATATTATTATAAAATAAAATATTCCAATTAGTTGTCAAGAGACTTAAATTATTTATTTATTACAAAAATTATAAATATTCAATAAACTGAAAGTTTTTAATTAAAGTAATATTTTACAAATTAAAAATATTCTTTTTAATTAAGAAGAGACTTAAATAAAAATTATTACAATAATATATTACATATTATATTATATAATAATAATATAAAATAAAATATTACTATTAATTGTAAAGAGGCTCAAATGGATAATAAATAACATTCAATAAACTGAAAGTATTAAATTAAAATAATATTTATAAAGTAAAATATTTATTAATGTAAAATATACTTAAATTAAATTATCAGATGTATTTCGAATTTATTGAAAGAGATATCTAAGACATATTTAAATAATTATTAAATTTGTAATAAAGTCGAATATATATTTCCAATTAGTGCTGATTAAATAAACACTTTAATCTTTGATTAGGAACACAGCCCTCTCCCTTCCTGTTTGTCATTTTCTGTCGCCTCATGCTTCCTGCGACAAAGTCTGTTGCTTGTCTTATTAACTTGACTCTCCTCTATTGAGTTCTACATTCTTTGTGAGTTTTCCAATTGATGGGAAATTCTACGGCCAACCTAGCGTAATTACATTGTTATTTAGCTCAGTAATTTTGTGAACCTTTAACACTAATCAATTTTTATTAAAATAACATAAACCCTTTTGGTTTTTTTTTTTTTTAAAGGACAGCCATCACCTTTCCATACTTAATCAGACAATAATAACATAAATTAAATAAACAAAGTCAATTACAATCAAGCAATAATACACGCCGAAGAACTTTTATTTTGTTAACGTTGGGAAAAAGAAAGAAATAGAAAAACGAGGAAATTTTCAAGAGCAAACGCGATGATGTGTGTTAAATTTCACGCGTTACATATGGAGCGCCTTCGCGCTGGCAACAACAATAACAAATAATAAATAACAAATAATAAAAGCAGCTGTTCCTCAACTGAATTATTGCAAATTCATTATACAAACACCAATCAAACAGCGCGGGTTGGGTTCGGTTCATTTCAGTATTGAGGGAGTGGGGACAGGTATGAAAATCCAATTAAATGCCGCGTAAAGCGAAGCAACAGATGATGATGATGATGATGATGATGATGATGATGATGATGATGATGATGATGATGATGATGATGATGATGATGATAGTGATAATGTTGCTGAAGCGAGCCTCTCTGGATGTGTGATGGAAAACTGCAAGCTCACCGCACTTCTCACTCAATTAGAACAGAAAATTCAAAGGAAACGTGTAAACAAAATAAATACGAAATCAAGCAACAGTCTCAACTCTGACTCGAACTCGACTTTGACTCCTGCCTTGTCGATTTTTCCCGCCTGCGGACGATGCGATGCGACGCGACGTTGCGCTTTCCGTCTAAAAAGGCTTGAGTTGTTATTGGAGTGGCCAACACGGCAGGCAACGCTGGCCAACCAAAGCGGGCAACAACAGAGGCACTTGAAGCTGATTTTTTTTTTGGCATTCTTCACCTGTCAGTAGTTTGGTCTCTTTTCTCCCTGTCTACCTCTCTCTCTCTCTCTCTCTCTCTCTCTTGTGGTCTCTTTACTTCGACACTGTAACGTGTCTGACCATCGTCCGTCTTGCTGCCCGCTGCCCGTTGCGTTTGCTCTGCGGCAAAGTGCAATAAGAACGTCTAAAACCTCACACTTCACAACTTTTGCCGAAACATCAAAGTTGACGTACACAATGGCCATTGATGTGATACAACTGAAGTGCAAAGAAAACAAAACACGAAACCGTAGTACTGACTCAAGACCTCGACTCTTTCCTTGCTCTCTCTCTCTCTCCCTCTCTCTCTCTCTGTCCATAAACATAACAAGAAGCGCGTTCAGACCAGAGTCTCAAACCCAAACCCAAACCCAAAGCCAAGTAACTAACATCGACAACGCTGTCGTCGTCGTCGTCGTCGTCGTTGGCGGTGGCTTCAACGTTGTCGTCAGCTTCAACAAGCGTAAAATATTCTCAGAATTGCAACAACTTTAGTTCAGGCTCAGCCTTTTGGGCAACATTTTGACAAGCATTGGCCTCGTGCTGTCCATTGTTCAGGCGCGCCTTGCGACACTGGGGGGCGCCCAAATTGGGGCACACGATAATTTAGCTTCTTCAGCTGTTTGTTGACTAATTATTATTATTATTAAAATATTAATCAATCTCTTTTTATTATGCTATCTAAACTTATTAATTGCTATAAAGATACTATAATTATTATAGTTTTTAGACAAGTTCTAAACAATTATTTATGTCAATCAAATTTGAATAGTTTTTTTTGGCATGTGTAATCTTTTGAAATCAATCAATAGTGATTAGTATTTTTAGTCGAAACTAAATTGAGAAAATTATTCTTAAATGAAACGAGCAAATATGGAGGATAAACGAGGTAATGGTAGTGGACTATCGACCATAAGGGTACGACCAAATTTGTTACCGCCAAATCTGGATCTGAATTTGATAATCAGTATGCTAATTAATGCTGACAATCCCAGTCAAGGCGTAAAACTCCATGAGAATCAGATACGATATGTGTGCACAGAAGCCAGAACCATATTTCTGAGGGAGAAGACATTGCTGGACATTAAGCCGCCCGTGAAGATATGCGGTGATGTGCATGGACAATTTGAGGATCTATTGCGAATATTTCAGTCATCGGGTTATCCACCGAATACCAATTATTTGTTCTTAGGCGATTATGTGGATCGCGGCAGACTTTCGATTGAAACGTTGACCCTTCTTCTGGCCTATAAGGTGCGCTATCCGCAGTTGATGTGGCTGCTGCGTGGCAACCATGAGAGTGCGAGCATTAATCGCATCTATGGGTTCTACGATGAGTGTAAACGTCGGTATTCTGTGAAATTGTGGCGTTACTTTGTGGACACCTACGAGTGCATGCCGTTGGCTGCCTTGGTTGGTGGCCGTATCTTTTGTGTCCACGGCGGCTTGAGTCCCAGCCTGAAGAGCTTTGAGGATATCTTGGCAATTAAACGTCCCTGCGATATACCTGAGCACGGTCTGGTCTGTGACCTGCTGTGGAGTGATCCCGATGATAAGGTGCTCGGTTGGGGTGGGAATGATCGGGGCGTTAGTGTTACCTTTGGCGCTGATGTTGTGCGCAACTTTTGCTTTCGCATGGGCATCGATGTCATTTGTCGCGCTCATCAGGTGGTCGAGGATGGTTACGAGTTCTTTGCCCGCCGCCAGCTGGTCACTGTATTCTCTGCTCCCAACTACTGTGGCATGTTCGACAATGCTGGTGCTATCATGGTTGTCAACGATGAGCTGATTGTTAGCTTCGTCATATTGCGACCGATGCATTCAGTGCGACATGCGGGCAATCTGCACCCACTGTTGGCATTGGGAAAGAATCGAAATTACTAGTCCACTTCCGATGTGTTTGTACTCAGGCTTTATGTTTTCGAATAAAAATTAAAAGTGTGTGTGTAAATATAAAAAATAAATAAATAATTGATTTATTTATTGCAAATAGAGAATTTATTTAAAGAAGAACTATTTTAATTAGATATAAATATATATGATAGGATATGATACAATATTAAATATAATTAAGTAATTGATTTATTTATTGCCACTAGAGAATTTATTTAAAGAAGTAAACAACTATTTTAATTAGATATAAATATATATGATCGGATATGATACAATATTAAATATAATTAAGTAATTGATTTATTAATTGCACCTAGGGAATTTATTTAATAAAGAAAATAAATATTTTAATTAGAGTTAAATATTTATGATATGATAAATATTAAATAAAAGAAAATAATTGATTTATTTATTTCAAGAGAATTTATTTAATGAAGAAAACAACTATTCTAATTAGATATAAATATATATAATAGGATATGATACAATATTAAATATAATTAAGTAATTGATTTATTTATTGCAACTAGAGAATTTATTTAAAGAAGTTAACAACTATTCTAATTAGATATAAATATATATGATAGGATATGATACAATATTAAATATAATTAAGTAATTGATTTATTTATTGCACCTAGGGAATTTATTTAATAAAGAAAATAAATAAAAATATTTATGATATGATAAATATTAAATAAAAGTAAATAATTGATTTATTTATTTCAAGAGAATTTATTTAATGAAGAAAACAACTATTTTAATTATATATAAATATATATGATAGTATATGATACAAATTAGAATTGAGTGTGTAAATATTAAATATAATTAAGTAATTGATTTATTTATTGCAACTAGAGAATTTATTTAATTAAGTAAAATACTATTTTAATTAGATTTAAATATATACGATCGAAGAATAGTTTTATTAATTAAAAAAAAATAATAAGTAATTAATTATTAATCTGGAATAATTTTAACTATTATAATGTCTGCCTATGCTTCCACTTAACAGTGCAAAATCAATTCTATTACATAACTATGCTTCTCTACTCCACTTTAATGGCTTTCTGCTGTACTTTAGCATTATTTTTGATGACATGTTCATTTAGTCTTCGTTGATTTGCCTACATCCTCGGATTGCTTGGAGCTTCCTTTCACTAGTGCCTAAAAGCCCTTTCTAATTGATGACCCCATTCTCAGAGGCACCGCTACTGTTTTCATTTTGTGCAATTACCAAAAACTTCTTCCTGCATTAGAACAACAATGTTTGGGACATTGGACATTGGACATTGGACGATGACTGTGGACTGTAGACTGTGGACTGTGGACTGTGGCGACATCGACAGGCACGACGTCTGCACTTAACAATTTGGGAAATGTTGCATGTTTCGTCGTGTGCTGAATGTTGCATAAATAAAGCGCAGATCACACGCAAACAAAGCTGAAGCTGAAGCTGAAGTCGAAGCTGTAGTTGTAGTTGCAGTTGCTTTGATGCTGATGATGCAGAGCAACTGAAGCTGTTGGCCAGCGGTTTTAGCCGCTCGCTCAACTGCAGCACACGGACACAGACACTGCACACGGACACGGACACGGACACGGACAACATCAAAGTGTTGACTTGACATTTTGAACGACATTTTAACCTGTTTAGCCGTTGCGGCCAAAGCTAAACCAAACAAGCGTAGCCAAAGCCAAGTCACCGTGCCATGGCAGTGGCATCGTTTGGGGCCTGTTGTCAAGCCTGAGACTGAGCCATAGTCAGCCCCAGTGAGAGTGAGAGAGAGAGTCTGAGCTGGGGGCAAATGAAACCAGCGAAGCAAACAACATGCCATGCTGCAGTACGACTGACTGCACGTTGTTTAAATACTCTAACTTTCTCACAAAGATTGCAACGAATAGGGTAAAGTTATCTAGTAATTGATCTATTATTCTATATATATTTTAGATATTAATATTTGCAAATTAATCTATTTATTGTTGTGACAAATCAAAGAACAATGAATGCTAAAATAGAAAAGAATAAAAATGAATTAGAAAATAATAGAATAAAATAAAATATAATAGTATAAAACTAACTAAAGGAAAATTTAATAAAAGGAAATAATATAATACAAAATAAAATGAAAAAATTTAAATAAAATAAAATACAATTAAAATAGAATAGAATATAGTATAATAAAATTAAATTAAATTAAGTTAAACTAAATAAAACAGAATTCAATAAAATAGATTAGAATAAAATTAAATTAAGTAAAATAGAATAAAATTAAATAAAATAAAACAATGTTAAATAATATAATATAATAGAATTTAATTAAATTAAGTTAAAGTAATTAAAACAGAATACTATAAAAATGATCAAAATAATATAAAATAAAATAATACAACATAAATAAACAAATATAATATAATATAATAGTAAATTAAATTAAATCAAACAGAATTCCATAAAATAGAACAATATACAATTAAATAAAATAAATTATAATAAAGTATAATAAAATTAAATAAAGTAGAACAGATGATTCATATGATAGGACTTAATACACAACTTTTAGGCAGTTTCAAATCCCACCAAACTTTCTGTTAATCGATTCATTTGCAAAAACAATTTTTAAAATTGAAAAACAAATTTTAGCAAAGCTTTCAACTTTCGTTTCTCCCAGTGTAATCTATGCACTGCAATACTCTCTTCTTTAGGGCATTTGCAGTTCGTGATAATTTGATTCATTTCGTAGTTATCGCTGCTTGAATTGCTGCTGCTGCTGCTGCTGCTGCTGCTGCTGCTGTTGATGATGACGCTGATTCGTTTGGGCCGTAATGTTGACTCGACTTGTTGGTTGGTTGGTTGGTTGTTTGAGCTGTTGTTAATTTTCCTAAAATCAAAGCACAAAATTCACAGGAAATGTAAACCCCGTTGTGGCAATAGCAATAGCAATGCCAACAGCAATAGCAACAGCAACAGCGGGGATATTGTTGCTGCTGTTGTTGTTTGTGGTGTTGTTGTCCGGCTATAACCAGAACAAGAACTAAAACTGGAACAGAGCTTAGCAAGAAATTGCATTTTGCCTTTTGTGTGTTTACAAAGTCCCACAACGAAGGCCCATTTGAAGGTTTAATGACTCGTTTTATGTGTTCATCGGTTTTGCCACAAATTAAAATATTAAAATTTATGAACAACATTTTAAGTTTGTTCTTTTTGTGTATCAATGATTCTGCGCTCAACGTTGGGCAAATGTTTGCGCGTGAATTGTCTGGTTCTGGCCCTGATTATAGGCCACGAAAGAAAAGAATCTGGCAACGTGCATCTAAGCCACTGCACGCGTTATAGATGCTGTTGTTGTTGCTGTTGCTGTTGTTGTTGCTGTTGTTATTGCTGCTGCTTAAAACGAAACTTAGCCTCGTTTTGTGATGTGGCATAGATGATAAATAATCCACGCAAAGCCAAAGCCAATGTCCATGCCCAAAGCCGTTGCCGAGATGCCCGCGCTTGGCCCATTGCTCATCCGGCAGGTGCAAATCGCATGTGACAGCCAGACACTTAACTTTTGTGCGCTGAGTGGCCGAGAGTTGAGACTGGAGTCGAGTGTGGAGAGTGGGGAGAGAGTCGTGTAGGGTCCCGCAGTTGCATTTCTGCTAATGCAAACACGTAAGCCAACTTGACCAAACAGCTCTACCACTTGAGCCAAAACAGCCAGCAGGTTCACGTCCAGCTCTAGTCTGGCCTGGCTAAGGTGCTTGGAGCATGGTGCATGGTATGGTGCACAGTTGCTCAGCGTACCACGCTGCCTGGTCATTTTTTATCGCATGTTAATCACAACCTTGTGGAACTTTGTTTGCCTTTGCTGCTGCTGCTGCTGTTGCCTCTGCTGTTGCCTCTGGTTGCTTCCACTCAGTCTCACAGTCCTTTAGTCTTTCCGTCTTTAAGACCCTTTTGTTGTGTGTTGTGTGTCTTGTGTGTGTTGTGTGGATTGTGCACTTGCATTGGGGTATAATCACTTTGTTGCCAAGTTAAACATGCTTAGCAAAACACCTGTCCAATTTAAGGAGATGGATGAGCCGTGTGATTTGCTTTTTTAATGTTGTTATATATTAAGTAATATTATTATTAATCGAACTAAAATTGCAACTGCAAATAACTTGTTAATTAAACGGACTTAAATTAATATAGATTAACTAATATCTCCATTATAATCCCTTATGTTTGCTTTCTTCATTAAGCATAAATTATAATGCATTTAAATATTTAAATTTGAGCGCAGTTTTTACATAATTTTCTTGTCACTTCTTTTAATGATTTTCCATGAAATTAAATTATATTTACTATAATTGTTTAATATATATTATATATATTATTATATACATGCTACATATATATATTATTATATATATTTACTATAATTGTTTAATATATTTTGCAACTATAGGCTCTTCTATTTAGGGAATTTTAAATGTATTTGAATGTAAGATAAACTTAAGTCTTTATATTCTTATATTTCTCTTAATAAACTAATAAATAATTGAAATATTTATCACATATTTAATATAGCAAACAAATAATCTAGTAAGAGCATCAAAACTTTGTCACATTCTCAAACAAGATTTAGAATCTTTTAGCTATTTCCTCCATGAAGTTATGCATATTTTCAACTGGTTGTCTCGCTGCTGTTGGCTCTATTCTAAGGCTCTTGTAGCCAACTGAGCCTGTTGCCTTCTGCATTCTGCCTGCTGCATTCTGCCTGCTGCCTGGGCTAAGTGAATGCAATTAAAATTGACGTTAATCTGCTGGAATTCTGATGTTTTGTCATGTTTGCGCGCTAAAGATGTTATTTTGTTTTGACATGCTCTTGGCCTGGCCTGGCTGGTTGCCTTGTAACCAGCAGCCTGGAAGCCTGGCCGACTGCCTGTCCGATACTACAGGACAGGGCCAAGTAAACACACAGACACACACAGGCACACACACACAAGCACACTCACTGAGAATGTAAGCAATGCACAACGGGCAACAAGGAGCTCCAGCTCGAGCTGTAAGTCTGAGCCCTGAGCTGGAGTTGAAGCCGCAGCCACTTGGCCACGTTGTTGTCGTGTACATGTAGATCAATCTATCTAACTAACGCGTTTGGTGTTTGCCTGCGCCATGCTTGTTATTTAAATTGTTATATTATTTGTGGCTTTGCCAAAGCTAAAGCTTGGGAACATGGGAACCTCGCTTTGGCGTCTCGTCTTGTAATGGCTTAACTTTAATCAAATTGTGTCTGGGGGAACGTTGAGGCCGGGCTAAGACGCCCTTTTTATGGCCAGTTGTTCAATATTTTAAAGACTTGGCCAGCAATGTTTATGGCTACATTTGAAATCAGTTAATAAAAGAAATTTCATTGGGTTTCTTTGAGTCTGATCTGAGGTAGAACGATCGCATCGCATTTTCAGCTAATGCCTTGGCTAGATTTATATTATTTTATATATAGATATATAAAATATATAAAAATATACATTTCACATTATAAACATGTTTGTTTCCTTCTCTCTCCCCTTTGCTTTTTGCTTTGTGCATTGAAGCACTTGTGTCTGACTGAGCTATAAATCTTGAACTGCTATCTCCCAGCACAATACACGCTTTTAGCCATTATTACTGCAACATTAAGACACCCAAATGGCCAGCTTTGTTTGTCTGCAGAGATCCTGATCCAGATGCCGGCCATAACTGCCATTAACATTGGCACTTCATTTACTTTTAGCCAGAAAACAAACCAACAAACACAGACAAAGACACAGACACACACAACTGACGCAGCGAATGGCCAACAATTTTTTGGGGCTATCTTATTATATTTGGTCAACAATGTGCGAGAGCCAATACAAGGAGACCACCACAAAATAGAAAAAAAAAAAAAAGTAGAAGCAAAAAATTCAACAACAATTAAAACCATTTTCAAGCACAAACAAACAAACAAACAGCAGCAGCAGCACATTCCTCTCGTCCTACATTGTGTCCAGTGTCCAAAAACCCTCTGTGTGCTTATTTATTGGCGTCTTGCACATTGTTTGCGATGCCAAAAAAAAAAAAAAAAAAAAGAAAGAAGAAAACAAAAATAGAAGCAAGCCAAGCAGGGGGAAAGTAAACCAGGCAAAAAGGCCAAGAATAATACAGACACGATAGAAAAGAATGTAAGTAGCTGGCTATGCAGCTATGTGTGTGTGTGTGTGTGTGTGTGTGTGTGTGTGTGTGTGTGTGTGGCGTATATTTTAACAATTTTCAATTTTAGCTTTTGTTCGCTGCGCGCGCAAACAATAAAAGAAAATAAAATAACAAATACATTGCCTGAAATGAAATGTTGGCTCTCAGCAACAACAATGAGAACAACTAAATTTAAGTGCCTTCATCTTATCTGCTTGCTGAACGCTGGCATCATCATCCTGGTGGTCCTTTATCCTCTATAGAAATACATATATATATATATATATATATCTATAAGAAGCAGACGCACAAAACAACAACATTTACAACATCGTTACTTGACCATAAATTGACCTTTAATTTAATTTGATCACTTGCAACATTTTGTACAATTTTCTCTCATTTCAAATGCATAACAATTCAAATTCAATTTGAAAGTCGTTCAAATGGTTTTCCAAAATTATTATGGGCTCACACCTTGCCCTATGTGTATGCGTGTGTGTGTGTGTGTGTGCGTGTGCTAAATATTATGGCCCATAAATTTGTTCAACTTGGCACTGGTGGCTCCATTGCGCCGGCGTGAATGCGCTGGGCAAGCTCACCCTTTCACTTCTGCAATTGTTGCTGGAAAAGCCTAAAAGAAATGCAACGGTATTATACGGCATATGCATGTGTGTGTGTGTGTGTGTGTGTGTGTGTGTGTGGGTGTGTAAGTGTGACAGTTTTTCGAGTGAGGAAATTGATTTCCGGCGTTGAATTTGTTGCTCCTCGTTGCGCTTCGCTCGCTGTTGCCAGGCGCTAATGAGCTGCAGCATTGTTGTTGTTGTTGTTGTTGTTGTCGTCGAGTATCTGACAGATACTTTCCATGATTAAAATGTTTGTTATGCTTCAATGCCTGCGTAGTTTGCCAACAAGAAATGTTTCTATTAACTGCCGTCTGTCCCTCCCCAAAAAATGAACAAATACAGCCGAAAGTTTACCGAAGATCGTTGAATTAAATTGTAATTTTTAATTAAAGCCAATTTATGTTTATTGTTGAGGAATATGACAAACACTTAAGTGCAGCATTGGGCGTGAAATTGTTTAATTTCCTGTTCTTTAAATTGTCGGAGTTTGACGTTTGTCCAAATTGAAAATATTACTAAACATAATTGTTTATAAATAAAGTCATTAAAGCGCAATACGATGCAGGAAGTTTTCTTTTTTTAATTTTTTGTTAAATGTGGATTTGATTAAAGAACAGTCAAAACTGCTTGAAACTTCTATTACCAACTAAGACCCTCATATACTAACAATATCATAGACTTCCTATTCCTTTAAATGAGCTTATTCTCTATAACTCTCATATACTAACAATATCATAGACTTCCTATGTCCTTAAGTGATCTTATTCTATTTTTCTCTTATATACCAACAATATCATAGTCTTTCCAGTTCTTCAAAGTCCTCTCAAAGTGCTTGGTATAGACTTCTGAACTATGCCCATCCCGCTTCTTCGCTCTACTCAAACTTACTCTATACTCTACTCATCTTTTACATACTTCCCCCCTTTCCACACCTCTCGTTTAACCAAGCTGTCAGTTCGTTAGACACAATCATACATTTGCATACTAAATAGCCCAATGTCAGATCAAAACAACCAGCCGATACATCAACTCTGAATGCGATGTCGGCCAGCAGGCAGCAGCAGCAGCGAAGCAAACTTTGCCGACTGCACTTTATCTATTTGTCAGCTTGTTAAGACAGAGAGCCTACCTATCTAGTATACCCCCTCCCCACCCCATCCCTCCATCCATTACATTTCCCAGGCCATTGAGGCATAAAAGTTGACATTTGTTTTATGGAACTGGCGCACAGGAAGCCAAGTCTTGACTAGCTGACAGACAGATCGCCAGGTATTTTTATAAATATGCCCAAATGCAGTAGTCTCCTTCTCTCTCTCTCTCTCTGTCTGTCTGTCTGTCTGTGCTGATATAATTAATCGTGTACGTAAGCGTACAGCTTAAAGTCATCATAATGGCTTCATCATAGTCTCATGATGGTACCTTCATCTGTCAGCGAGACGGCCTAACTTGTCGCTAGCTGGATTGGCAGGCAGCTACTACCAATAGTTAATAGGGAGAGGCCTCCAACAGTCTCTCTCTCTCTCTCTCTCTGTGTGTGTGTGTGTGTGGAGTGCATTGCGCTCATAAATTACAATTTATTATGACATCATTTTTTACGGATTACCAAACAGCAATGCATAGCGCTGCCACATGTGCATGTCGATTTCGAGGACTTTTGCTTTTCCCAGTTTCCCCAGTTTCCCGTTCTCCCCCCCCTCTGCAATGCTGCTATGCTATGGTGCATAAATTTTCATAGCCTGCACATAGACATCACATATTGCTAGCAGTATTTCCTTCTGGGCCTTGCATTGAATTGTCAGCGCCTCTACCTAGTCATAATTTAGTGCGCATATTCGTGGCATTTACTTTGGCCTGAGACTGGGAGATTGGAGACTCGAGATTCGAGCAACGAGTTTCGAGTTTCTAGACATCATCTTCGATTTCTACCCTCATCCTGGGTAGCTTTTGTGTGCAACGAACCGCGCCGCCTGTCAGCACTTGCGAGCTGCTATTTTATGCCTTGTAAATATATCTGAAATACATAAGTATAATATTGGCTTTTAGCTTTTAGCTGTTGCCTCTCCGTTTGCTCTGATTGTCGTTCTCCTTTGAACTTCAAGGCCCATCCGCTGGCAGCTGTGCGTACTGTGCGCTGTCCTTACATTTAATATCATAAAATTGATGATTTATTATGGGCTATTTAGCATGCGTAGAGAGCCAAGTTAACAGTTCTGCTGGCAGCGATTGAACTGTCAGTCGACAAACGTGTCGTCTCCAGCCATTGACTAAACCTACAATGCTAACAAAATGTTGTCAATTAAGCAACAATTAACAATTAACAATTTACTTTAATATTGCTTAATTGCTTTTCACTTCAAGCAATTCAAGTGGCTTTAGTGCTCTGAACTCTTTTGCACTTGCTGTGCTTTTCATTTTATTAGGCCTAAAGTCACCTTTAATGATCGCAACACTTTGTTGCCTATTAGCGTTTGAGTTAAGCGCCTGCAACGAGACGAAAAAAAAAAGCAGAAAATTAATTAAAATGTGTCTCTGAGATGCCAGGGCGCAGATTGCCACCAAATGTGGCACACTTAGTGCCAACAAAAATAACTCATTGCAAACAGCTTTATTACGCTTAAAACAAAAAAAGAAAAAACAAAAAAAAGAAAGAAAAACATTTAAAAGTCATTTAGAACACGCATTAAAACGGGCAACAAGCGAAATAAAAAATAAATATAAAAAAAGAAGAAACACAGATGAGAAGCTAAAAGATACACTAAGTACTTGAAGTGCGCGGCAATTAACAAATTTCAAATTGAGATAAGAGCGAATCAAGTTGCCACCAAGGCTGCCAAGCGGGTCAACGATTAAGTTGTTGCGATAACAATTTAATTTATAATAAAAAAACATAAAAGTGACCAAGCGGACCTACAGCCAGGATACAGTGTAACTACTCCAAAACATGTCGCAACATTTAGTGAACAATCTCAGGACACACATAAATCTCAAGTTGTGCGAACGAGTTTCTGTTTCAGTTCTTTCACAGAATCACATAAAATGCATTTTTATGAGACCAAAAAAAAAAAAAAACAAGAATTTGGTTCTGTCTGTTCTGCTGTTGGATTTCCAAGCGTTCGAAACAATCAATTGGCTGTCGGACCAAACCCAAGATTGTGGTCATTGATTGTGTGTGTGTGTGTGTGTGTGTGCCACACGTAGATTCTAATATTTCTAATGAAAGATAAATGCGCTTCAGATACATTGACTACGTTTGCCTTCAATATAAATGTTTCCCTTCATTGAATGATCTTTTATTCTAGCTTACTGCGTTGCACCTTTTGATTCCTTTTTCATTTCATTTATATATTTTATTTTTGGTTCTTTTATGTGCATTGTCAGCGTTTTTGATTATAATAATAATAAAAAAGAAAAACCCAAATAAGTTGTAGACCTTTGGCGACAAACTGACTGCAACCTTCGGGAATTGAGGACCATAATAGTGTTTCCAGTTAAATCATAACTCATACCCAACTACAGTTAGGCAAATCATTGTATCTGTATCTGTATCTACATCTTGTGGCAGCATCGCGTTGTGTTTTGATTGTTCAACATTTGATTACAAATAAACATAAAGTTCTAAGCATATTAACGGCTTAATTAATCATTCAACAATTTCATTGCTATTTTTTTAAGCCAACTGCAATGCGTTTGTTATACATAGACGGCAAGCTGTGTTTTAATGCGTTTTAAATGATTTAAAAATTAGTTAATGTGTCTCAGTAAATTAACAATTAAATGAAATATAAGTTTAGTCTGTGCTGCATACAATTTAGTTACCCTGTGCGTCACATGTTTAGGCCAAGAAGTTCCCATGCCTATCCATTCATCTATCGATGCGAAAGTGTAATAAGTATTTGGTGAAATACAAACAAACAAACAGCAAGAAAAGAAGCAAATATGAAAACAATTTTCAGGCTGGTTCAGCCTACCGTAAAAGAAATATTAACTTAAAGATACGCTTTATGCAGAGAGCAGCCAGCAGCAGCAAGGCCAAAATGCGAGAAGCGAACAGAGAACAGCGTAAGGCCATAATCAAAGTCAGTCTAAACAGCAAGGGGGACAGCCAGACAGACAGATCGAGGAACAGCAAGTTATAACTCATAACTACATTCAGTATATCCTGTTTGCTGATAGCGTAGACTACAATTAAAGAAGAACCTTTTTTTTCTTTTCTTAACTTGGCCAACTTGATCTTGGCCAAGTTTTGGTTGTGTGCGAGAAGCGCAAAAAAGGTTGGGAGATGCGTATTAAATGATAAGCTGCAGAGCCGCAACACGCGCGTTGCACCAATCACTGCAGACATAGTTGCAAGTATATAATTGCAACATGCTAGCATTTTGCTACGATTTAAAACAGTCTGCAACAGCAACAACAACAACAACAGCAACGGCAACAGCTAGAAATGCAGCCACGTGCAAATTTTGTGCCAGCAGCCGTAATTATTTTCCCATTTGATTTATGCCATCAAAAGTGGGAGGAGGGGAAGCGACAAAGGGACGCAACCCAAACAGCAACAGAAAGCAGAGCCAACGCATTTCCGAATCACTGGCCAAATGAGCTGAAGCTGGGAAGCTGAAGCTCTGCAGCTGAGAAGCCAAAGTCGAGGTCGAATCCAGAGTTGATGCTGTTGCTGTTGCTGTTGCTGTTGCTGAATCTGCGAGGATGAAGCGGATGCTAAGCTGAGTTGCGAATTCCAATCGAAAGCTGAAGTCAGCCAGGCGTATGTGTGGCAACGCTGTGGCTGCCTAGCCGCCGGTCAAAAAGTTACCACACATTGCCACACTTTGAAACTGAAGCCTGGATGTTGCCGTCGCCTCGCGTCGCGTCGTTCTCTGCCGTCGTGTTTCCTTCTGTTCCAGCTGCGTGAGAAACACACCTGCCCCGTCCGCCGTGTGGCTCGTCTAGTCTCAGTCAAACACTCGACCTGTATCTGTATCTGTATCTTTCAGTTGCGTTTTGCCTTTGGGCCATGTTTACATACGCATCGCTGCCGTCGAGGATGTACCTGGCTCTCACTCTCTCTCTGTCTCCCTCCCTTTCTCATCACAAATCTCTTCACTGTTTGCTTATTCGACTTTGAATTTTTACGCTAGCCTGCACTTTTTGCCGCTGACTTGTGTTCTGCAACGAGTTGTACAAAATGTGTGTGTAGATGCCACAAAAAGACTTCCAGACGCGCCTCGCTTAACTTACCTAATGCCACTTGACACCTATTATGAGCAGGATAGCCTCTGAAATCCCAGTCAAGCTTAGCTTGAAATTTGACTTTAAACGACGCCTTGACCTGCGTCGCTGATTTGATTAAATACAATTTAATCAAATACCGAATTTATTATTTAAGACTACGAGAGTGCAAAATGTTCAATTATTAATTTAGTTGAGTATGCTTTGTAATTAAGAGTGAATATAACTTATATTTGCTCTCATTCTCACATTTTAAAATTTAAATATTCATTCGTAGTATTTTACCCGTTATACACTTCTACAATAACATTTGCAATGTTTGTTTTTGTCATTACGGCGAGAAGTGCTTGAAAGTCAATGCAAAATACAAAAACAATGTAGCACATCTCTTTTGTCATCTTCAGTCTGTTTTGCCTACGTTTCGAGCTCAGCAACAACACTTTCATATGTGTTGTTGTTGCTTTGCTGCGCGAATGCGTGCAGCTGCGGCCGTCATGCATCAGTGAGCAGTAACTGTGCAATTGTTGTTGTAGTGCTCGCCAACTCAAAATCAAAGTAAAGCAAATTGCGTAAAATATAACGGCATGTTGCAAGAGTCCGAGCCTGTCGCGGATTGCAAGAATGCCTAAAATATTATTTTACATGTTCTGCTGATGCAAATTGTTCAATGGCAAATTAACAGACCCTTTGTAATTTTTTGTGTACAGGGACTACAACTAATTGGTGAGTAGGAGAGAGAAGGAGAACAAGCGAAGCTTTGTAGAAAGTGAATAATTTTCTAAAATACAAAAAAAAACATAATATAAAATCTCTACAATTCTCCTATGCATCGAATATTGTCTAAATTCTTATTTACTTTTGATTATCCATTGAACATTTGCATATCTAAAACCGGAAAAGTCAAATCACAAACAGATGCGTATTTACACGGGCGATTCTCTCTGTAGATCCTGGAATGTCCCTCACATCCGCTCTCAGAGCTCAACTGCTGTTGTTGTAATTGCTTTGCTCATTTAATTTCGCACGCATAATTTATGCAAATTTATCAATGAGATTTGTTTAGACAATACGCCAAACAGTCGTCGTGTGGCAGGGGCAACAGGAAAAGCCAGAGATTTGTTTATGCATTGAAAATTGAATACTACGAGACGGTCAGGCAACTTAGCTGCATGCCAAAAATAGACAGAGAAAATAAAAATATACTGACATGCAGCAAATATAATCTATGAGATACGCATATCGCATTTGAGTTATCTGAACGGCTGAGCAAAAACAAATCATGAGCCAGACTCAGAGCCAGGCAAAGACTTTGTGGCAACTGCAACTTGATATGCCAGTCTTGGTCGCTGGCTCTTCGTCTTGGTCATCGTCATCATCGTGATAAATGCCGCCTGATAAATGCGTGTTGCAGTCAGGCACAGACAATGCGGAGACACATGTTTGCATAAGGTATTTGTTGCTTTTCTTTTTTGTTTTTGCATACAGATCGACAGACAGTTGGACAGTGGACAGATGGACAGTGGACAGACGAGGAGAAGGATCGTTCTGCATGGCGTATCCAAGCAGCGACTGACTGGACATGGACACATGTAACATTCACAGTGTTCACAGCTACACATAACCAAGCGAGCCGAGCCGAGCAAGATATGAGTGCATTGCGTGATCAGTCTTAAGCTTCGTCTCATCATTTCCCTGTCTGTATCTGTGTCTGTGTCTGTGTCTGTGGTCTGGACTATAGCAAATCTATCGCAAAGATTGATTATAATCGGTAGTCAAGTGTCCAGGTTTTTGTGAGACTGCTGCCGGCTATTTATGACCCAAGCCAAGCAAATTATAATTTATGAAGTCTACGATATCAGCTTGCACTTTGCGTGCTGCTGGCTGGCCCTGGCTATTTTGTATTTATTGTAAATGTATCTCACAGATACAGATATATGTACACATTTTTGGTTGCCACATGCTGGCTTCACATGGCACTGCATCATCAACAATTTCATATTTTGACAGCATGTTAACGTCATTTATTAATTGAAACCAATGTTAATATGCCCCCAAAGACATTCTCCAGCTTTTGTCTTCCATTTTTCTGTTAGTTTCTTCTCAGTTAAAGGTAATTATATGGCGCGCGCTCTCCTGTGGTCAACTTATAGTTTCATTGGAAAAACCTAAATCTTTGACTGGCGCCTGAGTTTTTTTTTTGTTTTTTGTTTTTTGTTTTTCATTTCATTGGAATTGCCCAAGGTTTGAACTTAATTTTTAACCAACATAGCAAGTGGTAAAAGGCATGTTGTGCGGCCTAATCGTTTCGAAATCTAAGTTTCTAATTTCCTCGCGAGTTTCTTCAATTTCACACTGAAATTATCAGTTCGGTGCATCAGGTGTAGGTTGTGTGTGTGCGTGTGTGTGTGTGTGTATCTTTCAGTTTTTCTTATGAGTCACAGTTCAAGGGAAAACAAAAGTGTAGGCTGGTCATGTGTTTCTGGATATGGGCGGAACTTTGAGCAAAGAAAGTGAGTTCTTTCCGCTGCCAAAGATGAGTTAAGCATCTAGATCTTCTAGGTCTTCAATATGCAAAGTGGTTTCTATTAAGTCTGCCTCTAGACGTGTATCGATTACAAGCCACAGAGAAGTTATAAGGGAAGAGTTATCGTTTGTCATTTAAATGATAAGACCAAAATAAAAGAGAGAACTAAATGGGTAAACAAATAAATAATAAAGGAAAACAAATTAAGATATTTACATATGTATGTATGTATATTTACAAGTATGTATAAAGAATTTGAAACAATTCTAATTAATGTAATAATTTGGATTTAATTTAAATTAGATTATAGATTATATAAAGTAAAGAAAGCTTAGTAATTTATATATATTTATAACTAAATATGCAAGCAGAATTTAAAACAATTCTAATTTAAATTTAATTAGTAATAATTGAATTTAATTAAAATGGCATAAGTTGTCAAATGATTATGGAGTCTGCTTCACTTTAACAATCTCTCAACATTTATTTATAGATTTTCAAATGCTAGCGGTTGCTTTTGATATGTTCTTATAATGCTGCACAGTATTGAGGGCTTACGATATAAGTACCGAAAGTCTGCTTACCTTTTGATAGCTGCTGTGATCTCTCCCTCTCTCTCTCTCTGCTCAAAAGCCAAACACTTGATGACGCTTTCAGTTCCCACCCTGCAATGCATTAGCAAAGCTCAACACAACTCAAACAACTTGAATAGGTAGACAACAACAACAAAAAAAAAAAAGAGAAGAGGAAAAGGCAGAGAGAAATATTACGACTCAGCAAACGGTCAGCTACCTTTAAGTAATCACAGACAGACTCAATGCAGGGACAGACTGGGATGTGAGAGATGTGAGATGTACTGAGAGTGTACACAGTTTGTATGGGCAAGGTATTTACTTACTTTTCATGCCATCGATTTAAAGTTAACCTTTACTAGATGGTAGTTGGTAGGGGGAGTAGGGGTTAGGCATACGCCGTCTGAGTTCCATTGTGTGACGAGGCGAGGAGGTATTTGGTCCATTGTGTGCTCACTTCCGCTGCTGCTTTTTGTTGTTGTCGTCCAACCTTCGTACGTCTCTTCTCAGCTCGTCTCGTCTCAGTTCGTCTCGTTCGTTGCATTTAACGCTCATTTTTTGATTCATTATTTATTGTGATTTCTCTAAAAACGAGTAGCCCAAGAGGACGACTTTAAAGCGGAGGTAACAACAAAGAATGAACAGAAGAAAGAAAAAAAAGTGTGAAAAGACATTGGAAGGAAAAAGTAATGAACAAGAAGAAAAAGAATGCCCGAACAATGGCACAATGAGACTTTATCCGGTTGCCAGGCCCTGGAAATGGAACATGGAACATGGAACTATAGTTCTATAGTTACCATTCTAAATGGCCTTTGCACACATTTTGGAATATGATTAATTGCGAGTCAATTGATATTTTATTGGTTTGCAGACAATGTACCATAGGAAATGAGCATTGCTCTGTTGCGGAAGTTGCATTTAACATGGTCCACACCGGTAACAACGACACCGGAACTGTCTAAGACTTTGTCTAGGATTGGGTTTGCAAAGAAGTCAGCAGCTGGAATATAATATGTTCAAAGTGACCGACGAAGTCGTCGTCGTCGTCGTCGCGACGGACAAACAAAGATTTTCTTCATTTTTTTATTTGTTGGTCTTAACCCGTTGCAACTAACAAGTTTCTTGTTAAGACAACGGCTCTAATAAACCAACAGCAGCAGCAACAACAAAGCTATGGCTCATGGCGCATGCGCAGCCAGCTGCAATGATATATATACCCTGTAGAAAATGGCCAATGAAAGGGGTAGTTGCAAGCTATGTGATTAGTCTTTATGAGACTGTCATGCTCAGGGAATATATTATTAGAGGTTTATAAAGCTTAATTTTAGATAGGGTATTATTTTTTAATTTAATTTTTTTTAATTTAATTTAACAATTGGTATAAATCATATAACTATAATATATAATATCATTAATATATCATATAATAAATATATAATATATTATAATTAATAATTATTTATATCATAAATATATCATATAATTAATTTATAATAAATTAATATATATTTATATTTGTGTATATTATTTAATTAATAATAAATAGCAATGAAATACATTTAATTAAAATAACAAATAATTTGATTAAATTTGCATATTTATTTGAAATATATTTGTAATTTAATTATATAATTTCAACTTCTAATAAAATAATAATAAATATTAATAATAAACAATATATCTTCCAAAATATCTCTTTTATCTATGTATTATTATATAGTATTTATCTTTGATATTTATTTATTTATTTAAATTTAACTGACAACAGCACGCTGCAGGGTATTTGCTAGTCGCGTCAACAACTTTTAGACAAACGTTCTGGCTGGCTGACTGGACACTCTAAGCGTTCCCATAAGTTACCTCGCCCTTCGTTTTTGTTTGCCCAAAGTGTCTGGTTGTTGTTATTGTTGTTGTTGTTGTTAGTTGGTTGTTTGTCAGTTGTTTTAACATGGCTTGGCTGCATTTCAAGTCATTGTCTGTGCATTATTTGCATTTATGCTTTTGTCGAACGCAACGGTAGTTGTGTTTTACCTAATTACACACGGCTACCCCACCCAAAAAATAAAAAAAAAAAAAAAAAAAACTCTCTAATTGTTTAAGTGCTTTTAGCATTTTACTAAACAATTTCCATAGGCAAGAAGAGGTAAACAAAACATGTCCAGTTATTGTTTAGTTGCGATTACCTGCTATTCGTGTTGCCACAAAAATGAAACTTGCGTCAAATGTTGTTAAAATTTATTGCCAAGAAATTCTCACATATTGTCGCAAATT
Organism: Drosophila funebris; assembly: GCA_018901825.1. Lineage (NCBI taxonomy): Eukaryota > Metazoa > Arthropoda > Insecta > Diptera > Drosophilidae > Drosophila > Drosophila funebris. Next base: position 5,069,719 of record JAEIFK010000688.1, read on the forward strand.
GATGTGATGTGATGTTGCCCCTAGCCTTACTTGCAACAAGCTATGTGTAACGTGAGACCCCGAAAATAAAAACCAAACAGAAAATGAATAAAAGAAAATACTTATTGTACACCTGCTGCAGCATTTGTGGCATTAGATTTAGATCTAGTAACGCTGCTTGTGGCACTTGTGGTAATGTGCTGCACCACGGAAATTGTGCAACGTTTTTTTTTTGTGTGGTGCGAGCTGTAATTAGCTATGAGACAATCTTGTTTGAAATGTGGCAAGTGGCAAGCCGCCATTGTCATTAAGAAATAATTGAAGCAAGCTTTATAACATTTCTCTTGTGGTCTACTTTACATGCACCACAACAAATGTTTATTAATAATACTAAAATAAAAGTAAAAACAACTGGAGACAATTAAACTGATTTCTTGATAAACCAATAAATACTGTTACTTATATTAGATATTTCTTTAATATCACACAAATATCTACAACAACAATTGTGTAGTGCTGTGTAAATTTCAATTTTACTTGCATAAAATGCGAATTGAAAGCATTCGATTAAAAGTGAATGATTTATAGACAGAGAGAGAGAGAGAGAGAGAGAGAGAGAGAGAGAGAGAGATTTACATGTGCCGCACTGATGTGACAATGCTATTAACAGCTTTAGTTTTATATGCAGCTCAAAGATTTCGTTATTTTTATTTATTTTTTCTAATATTTATTGCATTCGAAGCCGAATAAATAACTTTGGAGTTTTTGAGTTTTTGTTGATAACCACAGAGCTGGCAAAGATTGTGGACGACAGACAAAAATAATTATCAGTCAGAGTGGGGGGATAGAACAGGACATGCCAAATGTAGATTTAGATACATTTTCTATATATATGTATGTAGATACATAGATACATATGTATGTATGCATGTCTCGTCGTAGAAACAAGCTGCAGAGATTTTCATCGCATAGACACGCCAAGCCAACTAATATTTGGCATAGTTTAACAAATATTCAGAGATGGGAAAAATATGCAAGTTATGCAGCCGGGCAAATACCAACAAAAAGACCTCCCCAAAAAGCACACACACACACACGCACACACACAGAGCACCGCAGACCAACAACTCGTTCGGCATGTTGGCACAAAGTTATGGCCATTTATAGTTGATTTTCTTGTTGTCACAGTTGTTGTGTGTGTGTGTGTGTGTGTGTTTGTAAATAGTTTAACGGTCTCTGCATACAACGTATTTTTCTCCATTTCACATATCTGCATCTGTGTATCTGTATCTGTAACTGCATCTGTATCTGCATCTCTGCAGCCTCGCTCTGGGTTATAACTCAAAAATGCATTGAACAAACCCATAGACAGCCATGTCCCAAGTATCAAATGACACTATAAATAACTATACGCTATTCCCTATGCCATGTGTGATATATTTACTAGTATTTATGCCGAAAAAAAAAGGTTTTCAGCACTTGAATGTATTTAACACTTTACAAAAAAAAAAAAAAAAACGATCGCAGCAACTTTTGAAGTTGTTTCCAATAACCAAGGCATTGCATCAACGTCAAGTGTGTCCTGTATATGTAACTCTAAGAAAATATAGGTATATATATGTAGATGCAACCACTGCGGTTGGCATATTAATTACCAGACCAGAGCACAAAGTGACTGTGACTGAAGCATTGCGGCCTTTAAGTGCTACATTTAAATAAACCACACTTATGTCCTGCTTCAATGTAATTGATACTTAAGTTGCTTGATTTTCTAATGGAATTTTAACGTTAGTACCTACGCCTACGTGTGAGTGCCAAGTGCTTTAGACTTGCGTTGAATGAAGTTCGCTACTCTCCATTTGCGACATATAAAAAACACCTAAAAAGAAGTCTAAATTGTTGCCAAAATACTTAGTGATTTTTATGGTTTTTTGACCACAAAAAGTAGCAGCATTTTGGCCGTGTTTATGTTGTTGGCTGCTGGGCCACAACTGTGCCGCGTGTTGCAATTGCAACGGCCAAGAGTCGGCTGGCCTCAGATAAATGAGTGAGTTGCTTTGAGTGACTTTTCTTTGACTCACATCTCGCACTCTCTCTCTCTCTCTCTCTCGCTTACAGTCACTCTAAAACCAGTTTCTCTCTCAGATAGCGTTATCTGAGCTCAACATTTGCACCACTTTGTGCTCTCTTGCTAGCACTTGCTCTCTCGTTCTCTCGTGCATTATTTACGCCTGCTTGCAGCTGTTCGTGAGCTGGAAACAGGCGAACCGAGGTATCGTCAATGGGCTCTGGTGCTGTGGTAAATCAGTGTAGTTCGTTGCCTCGTCGTGTTCGGTTGTACACTAGCCAAGCAACGACTGTATAACTTCGTTTGGGCAACTTCGCCACATCGAAAAGAACGTAAACAGCAAAAGCGTCGTGTGACAACAACTTGAAGCGTGCAGCAAAGCGAGCCACTGGATTATCGCGCACGATTTTCAAACTAAACCACAAATAAATAATAATATCACACAAAAAACCACACACATAACATCTTTATTTAAATAATACAAGTTATAAATTGGCTAAATACAAAAAAAAAAAAAAATAAAAAATATTTATTAGCTGCATGTGATAATTTTCTGTTTTGAAACAAATTTATGAAAAGTGCAGTGAATTAATTGGTTCGAAAGTAAAACAAACACGAAACACCAAACAAATTTTTCATTTTATTTCCTATAATTTGAATAATAACTAAAATAACGAATTGCTGACTTCAACAAATTGGTGCACCGCACAATCCAAAGACTCAAGGTAAGTTGAGTGTGAAGCGAGTTGTAAAATATTTGTGAAAAGTGTTGCAAGTTGCAAAAGCGAATATTTTAAATAATAAACTAATTTCAAAGATAGCTTAAAACGAGAAATTGTTAAATAAACAAAATGAAAACATGCAAAAATGCATAATTATAAAATTCTTTTAAAATTTAAAAATTAGAAAATATATAAATTTTTATATATGATATAAAATATAAAATTTATAAAGTTAAATATGTAAATACTTTACTTAAATATTCTGTTCACATAATTAAAAGAAGCTAAAGAAATATAAATAAATGCAACATAAATATCTATAAATAAATAAAGTATTTTTGTGCTTGGAAAATGCATGAAAATATCTTGAAAATTTCCCAACATAGCTAATCTCAATCACTTCTCTTCTTCTCTCTCGATTGCTCACTCTAGCATTATGGACAACTAGAAGCAGGCAACACACACACACACACACACACATAAACATTAAAATAAACCGCATAAAGTAAATTGACGCTTACGAGCAATAACAACAACAACAAAAAACAACAACAACTGCAAGAAAAAGCAACAACACAAAAGCAACAAAATGCAACAACTGCAACAGTTGATCTGCATCTGCAGCTGCATCTTGATCAGCATCTGTTTGGGCCAAACCTTCGCCCTGGCTAATTGCCCACCCGGCTGCCAATGTGATGATAACACATTGGTGGTGCAATGCGGTGAGGGGCAGCTGGATGTGCTGCCCATTGCATTGAATCCATCGATACAGCGATTGGTCATCAAGAGCAACAAGATCAAGACCATCGATTCATCCATTCAGTTCTATGCGGAGTTAACGTTCCTGGATCTATCGCAGAATCATTTGATGACAATACCACAGCGCACATTTGCCTATCAGAAGAAGCTGCAGGAGGTGCATTTGAATCACAATAAAATTGGACAGATTAGCAATAGGACGTTCATTGGTCTATCCGCTGTCACCGTGTTGAATCTCCGTGGTAATCTCATCTCGGAACTGCATCAGGGCACATTTTCTCCCTTGCTGAAGATCGAGGAGTTGAATTTGGGCGAGAATCGCATTGGGTTTCTCGATCCCAAGGCCTTTGATGGCCTGAAGCAGCTGCGCATTTTGTATCTGGATGATAATGCATTGACCACGGTCCCAGATCCCGTCATATTCCAGGCCATGCCCAGTTTGGCTGAATTGTTTCTGGGCATGAACTCATTGCTGACCATACAATCGGCTGCCTTCCAGGACCTGAAGGGTCTGACCCGCTTGGAGCTGAAGGGCGCCAGCCTGCAGAATATCTCACATGATAGTTTTGCGGGTCTGGAGGAGCTGCGTGTCCTGGATCTATCCGACAATCGGCTGCCACGCATCCCATCCGTGGGCCTCAGCCATTTGGTACGCCTGGAGCAGCTGTCTTTGGGCCAAAACGACTTTGAAGTGATCAGCGAGGGTGCCTTTGTGGGCCTGAAGCAGCTGAAGCGTCTGGACATCAATGGGGCCCTGAAACTGAAGCGTATCATGACGGGCGCCTTTGCAGCCAATGGTAACCTGGAGTATCTGAACTTGTCGTCCAACAAAATGCTTGTGGAGGTGCAGGAAGGAGCACTCAGTGGTCTGCCACATCTGCGACATGTTGTGTTGAAGGCAAACGCCTTGACATCCCTGGCCGAAGGTCTCTTCCCCTGGAAGGATTTGATCACATTGGACTTGTCGGAGAATCCGTTGTCCTGCGATTGCCGTGTCATGTGGCTGCGTAACTTGCTGATTGCCAAGAATGCCAGCCAGGAGGATCAGTTGACGGAGCTGCTGTGCGAGTTCCCCGAACGTCTGCGTGGCGAGGCGCTGAAGCATCTGAATCCCACATTGATGGGCTGCACCCACACCGATCCCCGCAAGCAGGCATTGATTGGTGCACTCCTCGTCGGATCTGCGGCCACAATCACAGCCTTGGCTTTGGTCTTGTACCGCTGCCGGCATAAGATACGCGAGTATATCAAGGGTGGACTGTGGGGCAACTCGGCGTTGGGACGCAAGGAGCGTGAGTATCAGAAGACCTTCTGCGATGAGGATTACATGTCGCGTCTGCAGCATCATCCCTGCTCCTTGGGCATACACTCCACGTTCCCCAACACCTATACGGCGCCACATCAGGGCAGTGCGGCAGTGCATCATCATTATGGCATGTGCCCCATGCCCATCAACGACTTGAATGCCGCCGACGGTCAGCACAAGTTCCAGCAGCTGCAGGTGCCGATGTCAGCAACCTTGATGCACGAGAAGAAGCTGAACAACAACAAAAGCTTGGCGGGCAGCATCGATGACAGCGCCAACTTTGTGCTGCACATGAAGACGGCAACAATGGGGCGTGAACAACAGCAGCAGCAGCAGCAGCAGCAGCAACACCATCAGCAGACGCAACAGCAACAACAACAACAACAACATTCACAACAATCAACAACGAAACTCAATCATTATACAAAGCCACAGTTTCTGGCAGCAACCGCAACTGTTGCCGATTCCTGTTACTCGTATGCGGATGTGCCGATGGTGCATGCCCCACAACAGCTGCGCATCACCCACGAGCACTTCAAGCAACGGGAGCAACGTGAGCCACGTGAGCCACGCGACTTTGACAACGATGCGGTTAGCGAGATCATGGATCCCAACTACATCTACAGCAATGCCCACTACTCATTGCCTTTGGAGCAAATGGGTCGCAGCAAGACGCCCACACCGCCACCATTGCCGCCAGCATTGCCACTGCGTAATGGACTGTGCGCCACAACCGGACGTCGCTCCTTCCAGCACAAGCCGACGCACAACAACAACAACAGTACGAACACGATGCGCCAGTTCACACACTGATCCTCGGAGCACTATCGTCGCAGGCAGCTGAGCATCTATGCTTAGGCCGTCGTGTCGTTGTTAACTGTGATGCCAAATTCGCCCCCCAACCCCCCTTAAAAAATATGTAAACCTGCCTCTCCCCCCCTTGCACCGAGCACAAAAATATAAGCAGAAGATTGAAGATTGAAGAAATTTGTCGTAGTAGAGCACATAAGACGTCTGCAACACGTGTCAAGTTTCAACTCAGCTAATTTTTCTATACACACACACACACACACATATATATATATATATATATATATATATATATAACTGTTCAACTAAAATAGTTAATATGAAATTCCAATAGTCTTAATACATGATAAATCTATGGAATAGTTCAGCAGCCAACTGCTGGCCAAGCGGTGTGAACGCAGCTTAAAGTGTGAACGCAGCAGAATCGGGCAGTTGACTGCGTCGATTATTCAAACATATTTTTGTAGTATGCCATGAAAAATATTTGAATTTCATAAGTAATCAGTAGTAATTGACACGTGTGTACATATATATATATATAAATATATAGACATATATAGACACTTAGTTCGTGATAAGTAAATAACAACAACAACAACAACAACACACACACTCTATTGTACTGTACATAAGGCACAACAACTCAATGCGATCTCTAGCACATAACTACTTACTTGTCTTACTACTACTGCTACTACTATAATTCTATAGTTATTCTTTCACTCCAAACAAAACCATTGTATTTATTTAGCCCGTAAGAACTAAGCATTAGATTAACTAAAATGTAAATTAATTGAAAACAAAAACGAAAACGAAAAAAAAGAAAATCAACAACAAAAAAAGCAAATACAAAGCACTGAGAGTCACTTGTAAGTTTAATTTAAATTATTGAAAATGCAAGCATTATGCAACAGCAATTAAGTAACAGTATGTGTAAGCGACTATGTATTTATTAGTTAGTGAAAGAAATTTATGCAAATTTAAGCAAATATCGTCAAAAAATATATGCAAAAAAAAAAAGAAGAAAATCTACTTTGAAAAACTGAAAGCATAAACCATTCTCGATTTATTTCATGGCTTCACTTTATAGTTTCTCTAATTTATTTTTTGTATGTTGTTCAAGCGATGAGCTTGCAACTTGCTGCCTAGTTTACCATGACTGTGTGTGGCAAGCTCTGGGGTGGCAGGTGACAGCTGCACACAGGTAACAAACACAACAGAGTCTAAAAAGGGGTAGCATAGTTGTAGTTGTCTAGTGCAATGCATTCAATTGAAAATTATGCACGCGCTTTCTATCTCTCTCTCTCTTCGCTCTCTCTCTCTCTCTCTCTCTCTCTCTCTCTCTCTCTTCGCTCTCTCTCTCTCTCTCTCTCGCTCAGCTAGACTAGAGAGTTACTGTCTGTTAGCTACACGGCCACGCTTCGCTGCTCGTCGCACAGCTCGGCAAAAGTTTCCTCGCATGTTGCTATTGAATAATAGCACATTAATTTTACTTTTTCTCAACTGACTTTTAATTGAATTGAAAGTCAAAAGTTGCTCACATGTTTTTTAATTGATTGATTTTATTAACCAAAATGAAAAGGGAAAATGAAAATGTTGCAAATGTCGCCGCGCATAAAGCCACGACACAAGAGTCGCACAACAAGTTGAGTAAAGTGCATATGCAAAAGTTGCTAAGAGTATACAGAATTATATATAAATATATATTATATAATATACAAATATATATATATGTTTATTTATTCATTTCTTTGTTTATCTTCCTAGCATAATTAAAGTTATGAGATTTTATTTCTGCGCGCAGACTAAGCGGAAGATCAGCAAGGATTTTTACTATGCGGGCCACATAAGTAGAACTGCAGATTTAATAAAAGTAAAACTTTCAGTTGCAGTTATTTTAAGTGCATTTTAATAATTAAAGTTACATTTTAAATCAAATATTAATTTGATTAATTTAATTCTTTGATTTAAAATGCAACTTAAATTATTAAATTGTAATTTAATAACTGCAACTGAAAGTTATATTTATATTAAATCTAAACGCTTCTTAAAATCACTTAAAATTAAAATAAAACAGTATATTCTTCTACTCTTAAATTATTCTTCATATAATACCATTTTCAGCCTCATAAACCCCATAATTGAAAAGACATTTAGCTGCTGCTATTGATTACCTGAAGAAAGTATAGCCTGTAAATGCGTGGAAAAGTAAAGAAAATATTCCAATTACAAAAGTGCACACTGATATTGACCATAATGAGAGAAGTTTAGGTAACACACGCCTCCTTTGGCTTCCCCTATCGCTTGGGTTCGCTAGGCTGCAAAGAACCCTGTAATTGTTGTTGTTGCTGTTTTGTTGCTGTAACCCAATACGTTGTAAATAACATTTGTATAGCCAAAGCATAAAAATTCGCATTAAAATCACAAAACAGTTGCAATTGTATCTCGTTGTCTTGCATTTGTCTTGTATTACCTTCTTCCTACCTTCTAATTCTCTTATAACATTTCCATTAATACGCAGCGGTAGTCACCCTGCTTATGGGCAGGCAAACCTCTTTTCAATGCCAATGGCATTGGCAATGATGAGAAATTAATGTGCTTACACAATTTCACATTTCAGAGATACTATATAGGATACCTAGGGCACAAACCCAGATCCAGTCAACAGACCCAGAGCCCAATAACCAAGCACAGGGAGGGTGCTCAGCATGAGCCCAGAGCCAGAACCAGAGCCAGGGCCAGAGCCACTGCCATGAGCAAGAGCGTCACGGCTGCCTCGCTCAGCGGGACAAAGTGCTAACCATTGTTGGGAAATTTCATGGCACTCCGCACGGGGTCCACAGTCTCCTCGTTGTGCGATCATTGTAAGGTGTAACAAAAAACCCAAAGATAGAATATTGTCAAATGAAAACTGTCGTTTGAGTCGAACAGTTTATGGGCCGTTGCCGTTGCCGTTGCCATTGCGGCTTAGCGTTTTCACGCCCCTTGCTAAACATGAGAATCGATTACCTGTAACGAGCCCAAAGACAAATCCGATGCAACTGAAGTCAGGGAAACAAAAACAATGCAAGCATAAATATTATATAGCTAAATAAATAATAATTATATAATTAATTATATAATATATATATAATAGAAATATTTAATAATAGTATTAATATAAATATATAATAATATATATTTATAATTTAACTATAAAATGAAAAGAATTGTGTGCAATCTGCAGAGCATTAGATGCAGCTATAGATATAAAACTATGATCATCATTACTATCTTAAATTAAAATGCAGATTGAATAAAGACTATCTGTATAGATATAGAAAATGATAATCAGTAAGGCATTATAATGTAAAATAAGGTATTTTTTGTTGCTGAAAATTAAACAAATTATCAAAACATTTAAATAAAATTTAGTGAAATCAAACAAATATAAATTAAGCCTCTTAAAAACTTAGCAATAGTTTTGAGTGCTTTATACATTTATGTTGTGCAGTTAAATATGTAGAATTAACTATTATTATTTATGGAATTTAATATAAAATATGAATTATTCAATTTAATTTTATGTTATAAAACTATAATTTAAAACTCAAACTGATATTTATGCAGACCGTTGAAAATAATTTGAATTAGTTTCGTATGAGTTGTACAGACTCTTTGTTGGCTTAAGCACAGCATTTGTAGCATTACACACATTACACACATTACACAACTTCACAATTTCCATTCTATTTATTTTCTTTTATTTATTTTCTAATAAATTGAGTATTCATTAGGTACACTGACCTGACCCTTGCCCCGTGACCTCAAAAATGCCAGCAACACCTCTCAAATTGAAGTAATTTCCATTTTCCATTTCTTTTCAAGCAGTCCAACTGCAACTTAAGAGATCTTTCAGCGCTTGTGTCAAGACGCCCCCTAAAAGCTTAAGACTACGACGCAGCTTGCCTGCCCCAAATGGTGGCACGTTCATATCAATTCTTTTCTCTCTCTCTATCTCTATCTCTATTCTCGCTAGATAACAACAACTGATAAATAGCGCGTCAAATCGAAAGCGCTCAGCTGGCGCGTTAACCTGGCCATAAACACAATTGGTGAAATGCTTTAATGCTTCTGAAGTATCTTTAATGAGCATTTTCAACATGGTCATCAGACAGTCGGCAGCCAAAGCAGCAGCACAGCGTGTACTCAATGCTCCATACTTCATACTTCATACTTCATATACCAAGCGCATTACAATGGCTCCAATATTTGGACCACGGCTGGTCATAATTACTGCCTTGAGCATAGTTTTCTTTTGGCTTGTAGTCGTTGCAAGTATTCTGACTGCCTTTTGTCAGCAATGGCCCCGAAAATGCCATACAATCTGTAGATGTATCGGCTTCATATCTGAGCATCAGGCGTTGTCTGAGCTCTGAGCTCTGAGCTGTGAGCTGTGAGCTTTGGGGAATTAATGATTACGTTCTCGTAATGTTGGTCCACAGGGTCGTGGCCGGTTTTTGTTGTTGCTGTTGTTGCTTGATCCAGTAACCCTTTAATGCAAACACACAGACCAAATTCTCAGTGGCAGTGGCCAATACCTCGTAACTGAAACTCGCTCGGTAGCTCTTTCATTCAACTTGACTTGGTCTGGGTTGTCTGGTCTTATGAAAGGAAATTGTAATGATCGAAATCAAAATGTTTTCGTTACTTTAGCTCCTAATGAAGCTTGAATAGTGCGAATGACTCCACACAGTTGGCCCCGTTGGCCCCTCGGGACCAACACAATCGCACCACGCGCCTTTTAATCGAAATTTGATGATGAATTCTCAACTGAACTGAACTTCAACTCAACTCGATCCGAAATCAACTTCATTCAACTGGTCTGGATTCTTGAAATGCTGAAATGCTACTTTAAGCACCGCAACTCAACCACCACTTTTATTGTTGGCCATTTGAGGTTTTTGCTTTGCCGCTATTTACCTTTGTTATTTATTTATTGTTATTATATTACCTGCGCCTCTACTTGTGTTCTGATTTTTGTACATTTTCTTTACTTTTTTTTTATTGTTATCCCCTCCCCTCCCCCCACCAACCAATAGACTTTTTAATTGCATAAATTGGGTAGGGGGCTTGCTTATTTGTAACAGTCGTTAACCGTCAAATGATTTGCTTCAAATTGTTAGATATTATCATAGATTTCTTAGCTCAGTTTCTTCCTCAGTTTCGTTTGCTTTGACTCCACAATAATTTGGCCAACAGCAGTTGGACATTGAGTAAGGCTTACTAGTATTTAAGTCTTAAGTTAAGACGACTACAAATTAGTAGTTAAATATATCATCTGCTGAGCTGTTTGTATTCAAGGAAAAACATATAATAAATAAGTCAGTAAATCATTTAAGAGACTTATAAATACCTGCTATATGCATATATGCATTTTTATACAACATTTAATTAATATTAGAATTAATTTATAAACAAAACTTATTATTCAAGGCTTTGCAGCAGTTTAAATCCTTGAAACGCCCGATTAATTTAATTAACTTTCAAGAGAAAGACACTTATCCAAATGGCCAAATGACCTCATGACCTTTATTTATGAAACTGTTAGCTCCTCCTCCCCCCCTTCCCCAACCAGTTGCAACTCTTATTATAGCACACGCACTTCAAAAAACATTAATTTTTGCATGCATTGCCAGGGCAGACAACAACAAAAAAGGCTGGACACTTGTAAATGCAATTTTCTGATAAAAATAATAGTATAATAAGAAGTGTGCAACATTTTTAATTAAATAATTATTATAATTGTTGTTGTTGCTTAAGAAGATTTCGCATTTTAATTCTTCGCACAAGAGCACGAGATATTTCTGCTGGCTTAATGGCAAAAAACATATAAAAAATTTAATTATGCCAAAAATATAATAAACCAAAAAAGAAAACAAAAACATAAAAGTAAACGAAATGTGCGTATGCGAATCTGTGTGTGTGTGTGTGTGTGTGTGTGTGTGTGTGTGTGTGTGTGTTTAAGGGTCTATTGGGACTTAAAAAAAAAAAAAGATTTTACATTTAAATAAGTGTAGTTGTGGCTGTATAAACACGCTCACTTAAGAGGTAGTAAATGTAGCGTTTATATACGAATTAAATTAATATTACCAATTAATATTACAAATAATTACCAATAAATAAATTAATATTATCAATATAGTGAGACACAATTAAAATTATTTTTTAATCAGTTTAATAATTATGCTCTATTAGAAAATTATTTATAATTGTTTTAATATTTATTTAGTTATGTGAATAATTAAAAGAATATATTACATTTATCAATTTGATTATTTAACTCAGTTAAACATTAACTTACACTGAGCACTCTAACTGGCAGCTTAGCTCTATATTATTTTCTAATTTTACACTGTCAACGTAACACTGGCAAATATTTTAAATAATTACATAATGATAAATAGAATTGATAAGATCCCACAATGCATCAATGTGCTCCTTTAACTTGGTTAACATTATAAGGAAATCAACTCATTGCTTTGGTTTGGGTAGCTCAATGAAACTATAATAAAAATGCATGATAAGCCGCATGAAAATGTCCACTGAACTCTTCCAAAAGTAGAGTAATGTCTGCAGCTGGTGGTGCTGGCAAATAAATGCATATAAATCTGCAGCAAAGGTCCTTACATGCAGCAGGTGCAAACCGCAACGGGAGTGCCATAAAGAGCCAACCGAATAAACAGAAACGTGGGTGGATGTGGCAAGTGGCAAGGGGAGAGGGGAGGCCACTACACACACACACACACGCGCATACACACACACGCATACACATGTCAAAACAGACTGTCGGACAGATAATGTTGGCCTAGGCTGGGCAGGTGGGGCAAAGCGGCGAAATTCGCGTAATAATGTTAAATTGTTTTTCAATTATTTTATAGGTTATGGTAATATTTATTTTAATTAAAAACAAATAGGAGCCCAGCAGACATGAAACCAGAACAGCTCCCAGTATATAGCCCACGGTCCAACAAGGACTCATCAGCATCCTGTTATTGGTTTCTGCTGTTTTTTTATTTTTTTATTATGTTTTTCCTTCTGCAATTGTTTTTGTTGCTCTTTTGTGCATTGCATGGAAATGCACACATGTAAAAACAACACAAAATAAAGGAGATAAACGAAAACTGAGTTCATTTGCAGCACAGAAGGCAACAAATAAATATTAAAAAAAAAAAAAAAAACAAATAAAAAAGCTTTAGGCAAGAGTGCTCCACTACAAGATACCCTATGTCTGTAGTAAGTGTAATCATCTTATCTTATCAGTTGTGAATTGGGCCTAAGTTAAAGATTTGATATCGAAACATTATTTTAAAAGCACAGCTTACCGCAAACTTAAGTTGATCATGCTCTTGCTTACTTCATTTCAATGAGTATTGTGTATAAATAAAAAAAAATATTATGGCAGTTAATGTTTTGCGGACAGCGCCAAACTGGAGTACGCTGCCAGTCGACTGCAGGCAGCATCTATTTATGGGCATGGGTGTGTATAGATAGGACATGGGCTCATAACAAAGAAGTTGTCGGGGATTTTTTTAGTTCCACTATTAAACAGCGCTTAAGATAGTGCACACCCAAAAATGGCGAGGCGTCTCGAGTGATTTACAACTTTTTAATTGAGCTCCATTGTACAAAAGCATATTAACAGTTGCCTGATGAATGTGAAAATATTAAATTAATATTAAAACAAATAAATAATACATTTCAACAAAATATAATTGTAATATAATAGTATATTTTATTATAATGTAAACAAAATAATATATAATATATATTTATAAAATAGTATAATATAACATAAATATATACAATAAAATATATTATATTATTATAAAAATTGTATATAAATGTAAACTTAATATAATTGTAATATAATAATATATAATATTAAAAAAATAATCATTTTATTTAAATTTAATCTAAATATAATTATAATACATATATAATTTAAAAGTAAAATAAATACTATAATAATAACATACAATATTAATAATATAATAATTGTACTTAACCTTAAACTCAATATATTTATAATTTAAAGTAAATATAATTAATAATTAATATTATAATAATATATAATTTTTAATAAAAATAATAATTTTATTTAAATTTAAAATAAAATATAATATATATAATATTAAATAAATATAGTTATCTAATATAATATATAATTTAAATTTTAAACTAAAAATATATAATATTAATAATTCGTATATATTTTAAATAAATTTAATTTTAATATATAAATTAAACTAAATATAATTATGAAATTAAAAAATATTAATAACATAATAATAAATTTATACTAAATATAGTTATAACACATATTTAATTTAAATTTAAACTCATTATAATTATAATAATATGAAACATTAATAAAATAATAATTTTATTTAAATATAAAATAAATATAAATAAATATTTGTAATAAAATAAATGTATTTAAAACAAAATAAATGTATTTACAATAATATCAATAATCTAAATAGTCAATATTTTCGTTAGCAAATCTAACCGCTTACTATTGTTTTTTTCTCTGGTGTGGGAGGGGGTAGGTGGGTGAGGGAGCACTGTTTTTGTTTCAACAATAAACATAACCTTCCTCTTGTAATTTGCAATCGCTGCTGGCGCTGACAAAATAAACTAATTGAATTGCCATTAATGCAACTGCATGTGATTAGTCTCTAAATACATTGAAATACATATTAGTTAGAAATGTTTGAGCATTCGATAGTTTTTACTAAATATATGCAAGTTAATTTGTTTAATTTTCAATTATTGAAAGCAGATCAGACAGAGTGAGAGAGAGATGGAGGCACAGTGAGAGAGAGATAGAGACTTATATGTTATATTAATTACGACTAGAACAACATTCAAAGTGCATTTTAACTATGCGCATTTTCCGTGCATTTCCCTGGTTTTCCCATGACCCAAAACAGAGGCATTTTACGTCAAAGTAAATACAGTAAGCATTCACTTTTGTAGACCAAAATTTGCGGTTTCTGCGCCTGTTGAACAATTTAATGTTGCATGTTGTTGTTGGGCATAGAATTAGAATAGGAGAATAGGCGGTACTATAGGGAAGATAACTGCTTATATGTGTGTATGTATGTATGTTTGGCAACATTTGTTGCTTGGCAATATTGAAATATTCAAATATTCAAACAAGAGCTAACGCGTTAACATACGAGTCTCTGGAAATTCGCTTACACACACACAAATTATCATGATGAACATAATTCTGAGCTTTTTAAGGAGAAACGTATACAGAAATTTAAACAAATTTGCACCAGCAACAACAACAACAATAATACTAACAACAAACAACAGCAGCAACGACGACAAAGTGAATACCAGGACTGACGAGGGGGGTAGGAGGTGCGTGCGTTGCCTGCATTAGGAAAACTTGCAATTAAAACTCATTTCGTTGAAAATGCGATTTTGCAGCGCAAAATTCCATTTAAAAAGTTTTGAACCGACAGCAAAACTCATCACAGTCAGCCGGCATCCCGGTAAACAGTACTCTAGTATTTCCCAGCAGGAGTACGAGTCCTAATACCAGTATTTCCGTATTTCAGTATTTCAGTCTGCCAAAAACTTCATGTTAAGCGAAATGAATTTTAAATAGAATTTATTGGAGCATTATCTGCAACACCCCGCAACACTCCGCAACAACATTGGCAACCTCTTTCAAATGCCACATTTGCACATGTCATCCGCAGCAGTAGAATCATGTGGTTATCAGGTTTGTTAAGTTGTAAAGTTATAGGAATTCGAATCAGATTGATAATAACATTTGTGCACTTATGATAATATTTCCTTGCTTTATTTACCTACAAAATTAATAAGTAAATTGTTAATAATTAATCTGTTCTGCGAATAACAAAATACACAACTAAATATACACAATAAATAAGTAAATTTATAAATAATAATTTAAATACACAAAATATTGTTAATCTAACATATTTATGCCTTAGCTTGACTCGTTTGAACTAACAAACATTTTCTGAGTATTTGCTGCAATTTAAATACTTTTATATCATATGTACTAATTTATTAATGATTTTAATTTACATGCATAATTAATAAGTAAATTGTTTTTCATTAGACATAATAAATAAGTAAATTTATAAATAATAATTTAAATATATTATTGTTAATTTAACTTATTTATGCCTTAGCTCGACTCCTTTGAACTATCTAACATCTACTGTAAACTGTATTTGCTGCAATTTAAATACTTTTATATTATATTTAATAATTTATTAATGATTTCAATTTAATATTATTTTAATTAAATATATTCTCAAAATGATCTTTTATATAGAAAGGCAATTTGCATACATCATCTGCTTTTCTAGGGTATTTCGACATCGATGTGTTGCCGCCATGTGTTGCTAGACACATTTCAGTCAGTTGATGCCTTTATCCGAGCGGGTTTCGGTTCTGTCTACTACTAGTTCTGGGTTGACAGTGAAGTGTGCCTCAAAATGAATTTCAATAATACACAAAACACTTGCAACGCTTTTCAACTCCAACTGGGCAGGTAAAATTCAATTATGAGTGCACTCGCCGCTGGCCATGTTGATTGACGAATACATTTTGAAGCGCCACGCGAATTGTTGCCAACAGTTGTTGCTGTTGTTGTTGTTTGTGCAACGTTTGCTGCAGTGGCAACGATATTCGAGCGGGATTTTTGTCAAAAATGTATTCATAGCATCGACCAGCCCAACTCTATTAACCCGTTCGCTATTGTTTGACTGCTCTGATGAGGTTTTAAATTCGTTATTAAACGTTTCGGCTGATTTGAATTTAGATGAAAAATCTCTTCTCTCTCTCCCTTTTTTTTTATACTTTTACATTTTTTTTGGCTTGTGGTTTATATTGTCTGTCTATTTCCCAGTGCATTGGGCCTTTGAAATAGTACTACCATAGCGCTTGTGCAAACGGAAAATGAAGTTTGAAATTCTATAAATTTGGTATTTTGTTTGGCTTTTGCTGTTTGCCGCACATATCGGCAAATTGAGTTTGGTTCCTTGAATGAACTTTCCTAGTTGCGCTATAGTTAGCATTAGGTTTTAGTGCAAGATGTGTTAATTGTCTACGTGGCTTCGTGCTAAATGGTCAAAATTTAATGGAAAGTCTTTCTGAATTATGCAGAGAGCTGTTATGGCGCAAAATGGTATAGTTTCTTAGCAATTTTTGTTATAAATAAAATATATAAATATAAATTAAATCATTTATTAATTATAAGTAGACTTTGTAGACTTTTTTGTGAGAATGTTATGCTGCATTTCTTGCACAACAAATTGCCAATTGAATTAATTTCTAATTTAAGCAATTATATAAATTAAATAATTTATAAAATATACGTATATAATTCAGTAGAATTTCTATGACTAGAAGCATAGATTGAATTATATTTATATTTATAAAAGAAATAATTTGTAAACAATATGTATATACTTTAGTGTACTTTTTATAAATGAATGGTATGATAAAGTTTACCATCTTTAATATGAAATCAAATTTTAGCAATTATATAAGTTAAATAATTTATGTATTTTATGTATATAATTAAGTTGACTTTCCATGTGAATAAAATGCTATATTTGACCAACTTTAAGATCAAATTGACATATCAATAAGCCGTCTTCGATTTGCAGTTAATTATTTACTTTCTTAGTTAATCACCTGTCCATAATTTCCGCTTTACCAACATATCATACCTCAATCTTTCAATCAGCCACTACGCTTAACTTTCCAGCTACCGTAACCAGCTTTTCCCCCATGTGAACTCAAATCTCTGGAATATCAAAAGGTCGCCCCGTTCGTTACTCACTTTAGTCTACACACTAAACACTTAATAACTAGTAAACACTTTGAACTGACTCTAGATTAATTGCATAACTTCCATCAAACTTGAGATTCTC
Source organism: Drosophila funebris (assembly GCA_018901825.1). Classification (NCBI taxonomy): domain Eukaryota; kingdom Metazoa; phylum Arthropoda; class Insecta; order Diptera; family Drosophilidae; genus Drosophila; species Drosophila funebris. Next base: position 5,087,335 of record JAEIFK010000688.1, read on the forward strand.
CATATAATTTAGTTGTTGTTCTTCGAACTTTGACAAAATGCCGCGATTTCTTCGGCGTTTAAAAATCAATAGAAAATCATTTATTAAAATAATCACATCAAGCAGGCAAGACCAGAACCCAAACGAAACTTCATTATGTTGCTAAATAAAATACAAAAAAAAAAAAAGAGTGAAAAAAACAGGGAAAAATCAAGAAAAACCGACCGTGACAGATTATGCAAACTAATTACACAAAATTAGTTGAGATTTATGCGTTACGAGTTTCACAAAAAAAATACAAAAAGAAGAATAAAAAAAGTTCTTCAATAACCCAAAGAGCTTTGTAAGTCCAGGCACATTTATTAATCAATTCAATTTTTACCGCTCGGCATGGGAGCTTAAAGATATTTGTTTCGTAAACCCGTTTTTTGGGGTCACTTTGGCGCCCAGCGACAAGTGACAAATAGTGTGACATAATAACGAGAGAGAGACAGATAGAGAGAGAGAGAGAGAGGGGAAATAAAGGGTTCAGTTGTGGGGTTACAAATTTGTATGATGTAGCGCTTAATTGGTGATTAACCACCTGTAGCTAGTGGGCCCCAGTCGAGATCCCTGGCTCTACAGTTCGATTGCATTCTAAAAGTGTCTCGTTTCGTTGGGTTCCGTTCCGTTTTTTATACTCTGGTTTTTTTTTTTTCGTTTTTGTTGTTGTAAAACAAAGTCGTGCCTGGCCCTGCCTGGCCGCTCCAGACAAGCCTCTAGTTTATTTTCCAGATCGTGTACACTTAAATGGTTTTAATAAAATGATGCTGGGCTGCAAATGAAGACGAAGCCTTTTGTCTGACTCCCAAAAGCAAATGTCACTTTGTCTCGACCAGAGTTCTAGTTCTAGAACTCTAAAAGATTTATGGTTACAGGCTGTTGTTCTTGTTGTTGTTCTCAGTCGCTGTCAGCAACGATTTGTTGGGGGGAATTTCCATGGAAATTGCAGCTACGGGGCTCGTTCGCCTGTTCGTTGGGAAAATAATTCATTTCGATTGCCAGGCCATGAGATTTGTCAAAGCCAATCCAATGCACTGAGCAACCCAAACAGCTTAGATTATCTCTCTATTAATTATCGTTTATGGCTTGTTTGCCAGGAGGGGGTGCAGCATATTGTCAAATACTATGTTTATAATTTGTAGCCAGCTTTGCTGCTTATCAGCAAGTCTTTTCTTGAGCGTGGATCGAGAGGGGAGGCGTCTATAAAGCGAGCAAACAGTTTACAGTTTACAGTTACCAATTCCCATGAAAGTAACCCCAGATAACAAGTCACCTTATAAACTGTGTCCACTGCTATCACTGCTATCACATGAACAGCCAATTGCCTAGGCCAATATTGTGGCTTAAACTTTACTTAGCTCTAGTTAGTCGTACACACTAACCACTGTTTCAAATGGAGGTCTATGCAATCCAGGCCGCAGTCCTTGTCCTTGTCTATGGCATTGGCAATTGCCACTATTAGCATGCTAATATAAACATGAAAACTGAAACTTATTACAAAATCCATTAGTTTTTGCTATTTCGTTTAGCCAATGTGATATATAACTTTATTTTGCTCTTACTTTTCATGAGGCAAAAAGTCGCATGGGGTATATTAAAAATGTTGTGATTTATATATAGAAAATAATAAAGAATTCTAAATTCATATAAATTAAAATAAATAATAAACAAATTTAAAAAAATAATACAAATAATAAACAATCAATTGATATGGTAAAGAGGAAACTATCTACACTTTTACCATCATTTAAAATTGTTTTACGTTTGTATTTAAATTTACTTTATTTATTTATTATAAATTATTAAAGTAAAGTAAATAAATAAATGAACTCTAAATTTAGATACATTTAAATAATTAAAAATCATAATATCTACACTTTTCTATATCTATCTACACTTTTACCATCATTTAAAATTGATTTACATTTATATTTAAATTAACTTTATTTATTTATTATAAATTATTATAGTAAAAATATTAATAAATAATATAAAAAATTTTGTGATTTATATAAAGAAAATAATTGAACTCTACATTTATATAAATTTAAATAAATAATAAACAATATAATAATAACAATAAACAATAATAAACAGGAAACTATCTACACTTTTACCATCATTTAAAAATGTTTTACATTTATATTTAAATTAACTTTATTTATTTATTATAATTTATTATGGTAATTATATATACATAGCAAAGTAATTATTTATATATTAAATAGTAATTATATATTATAGTAATTATATATATTAATTTTATTATTTTATTTAATTTAACACAATTTGTTTTAACATGATTAAAATATATTTAATAATAATTTAAAAATATTTAAAACAATTATAACGAGTGAATCAATGTGAATTAATTATTAATTATAGAAATATATTTCCCCTATTAGTTTCATATCAAATTTGTAAGCGTATTAACGTAGCGTTGTAACGTATTTAACAATTTCCTTAGCTATTTTTTCGGCTGCGGTTACATGTGCAGCCCGGCGGCGCTTTCGTGTGCTATCTACGACCAATCAATGCCACAACTGATGATGTTAATCTGAACGACGGCACCGCACTGCACTGAGGCCCCCCCTGCGACCCTCCTACTACTCCTACTATTACTATTTGCCCTTAAGTTAAAATTCATTTGAATATACAACATCCTATTTCAATTTAAATTCAAATCCGCAAACATTTGCCACGAATGTTGGAACTTGGACTGACATGAGCCACGCCCCATCTAACTAAGCGGCTAGGTAAGGGACAGTGGGTTTGGTCATATGCAGAGATGTGGTAAGGGTACAGTGGGTTGGCCATATCAAGAGTCGACTAACGTTTACAGCATTGCCTGCCTCTCTGCCTCCTGCTCTTTCTCCCTCTCCCACTTCTTCGCCAACTGCCATCTGCATCTTCTCCTTCTCTTTTGCTGCTGTGGATGCTGCAAAATGCCACTTACTCCAAAGTGCCGCAGCGATTAACATCTACGACCTGACGGACGACAGAAGATGGGTTGGGGGGGGGGCAATGTATGGTTGGAGAGGGGAGAGATGGGGCGATGAGAAGTTGGCAAACCAGCTACCAATTCGCTTGGATTCAGCTACCTAGCTGCCTAGCTACCGTTATTTGCTCTGCTGCTCTAGGTGTATGTGAGTGTGTGTGTGGGTGTGTGTATTTGTTGCATGGGTTTGTATCTTTTGCATATCGCGTGCTGTGTATCTTCAAGTATGAGTATCTCGACAGCGCTGCGGTGACACCAATAACAACGAACGCCACGAAATTGCGAAAGCAATTTAAAAAAACGTTAAAATATATTTGTAGATAGTTATAGTTAAGTTTCATTTCGTTTCGTTAGGTTTTGGAAAAATCTAAATTGCAATTTGTTTGCCAAGCGATCCATTTATTTATTTACGTTTTTCCCTTTTTCATTTTTCCTTTTCAATATATAGTTTTTATATTTAATTATCGGAGGGTTGATATGTATATACATTTTTTTTTTCTACATCATCTTGGCTGCATGAAATTGCCAACAGATAACGAATTTAGTATGCAAAGAATTTTTATTTAATTTCAGTTTGATTTAAATTGTGGGCGGGGTTTTTGGGGGAGGGTTATCACAGTTTAATTTGATTGAATTGGAATGTGATAGGATACGATGTAGTAACTGTTGGTTTTGTGGTTGAAGCTGTAATGTGTCCATCAACAAGACATACAATTTAATTGGTATATTTACTAAAAGCTGTGCAAGCCAAATGAAAATGTTAATTAAATTTTAGATTTTTAACAATTAAATTGGCTAAAGCGAGAGACAATTGAGAAGCGACAGTTTAGCAGAGCTTTAAGCTTAAATATAAATAATATTTTTTTATATTATTTAAATATTTATCATATTTTTAATATTTTTAAATAAATAAATATATTTTAGATATTTTTAGTTCAACTCCCAAATATGTCTAAAAATTATTAATTTAAATTTATAACTTATATAGATACATTTGTAGTTTATAGTAAATAATAAATAAATAATATTCTATTATATTATTTTAATATTTTTAAGTAAATAAATAAATTGTAGATAATATTAGTTAAACTCCCAAATATGTTTAAAATATGATTCATTTAATTTTATAAATTATATAGGTATATTTGTAATTGATAGTAAATAATAAATAAATAATATTTTTTTATATTTCTAAAATATTTATAATATTTTTAAGTAAATAAATTTATTGTAAATATTATTATTTCAACTCCCAAATATGTTTAAAAGTGCTAAATTTAATTTTATAAATTATATAGAAACATTTGCATTATGCGCCTCAAGATTATCCCTCAATATCTTATTAAAATGTGGACTTTTTATATCTGCAATCATCTGACAATATTTGCTATAATAATGCTTTAATATTTGCTGACATTAATGCCCAATAAGCGCAAATGCTGGGCCATAAATCTGTAGCAAGTCTCAATAAATTAAATACATTTTATTATATTTTTTGTTGCTGTTGTTGTGGTTGTGAAACAATGCATAAAACGAGGAAAAGAAAAAGCATTAAACGGTCTCATCGCAGAGTCAAAGCTTATCACGATCGGGACAATGCAGAGTACTACACAGTGATTTTTACTTATAAATTATTTAAATGGAAAATAAAGCATGGCCATGGCCATGGCCAGGCAGGCAGGCAGCCAGAGAGATCTGAGACAGAGACTGAGACAGAGACAGAGACTGAGACTGGACGCGGTCTGTTTGCAAATGCGGTCGGGAAATGTCATGAAAAAAGTATCGAGTAAATATCAGGAGGTTGGGATATACATAGTAAGTAAAACAAATTCACAAAATCGAACATGAACAAAGCAAGAAAATGATAAGATCACGATTGTTGCAACTGCTTTCTGCAACGAAAGTTGGTGGCAGGTTGTACTACTACTGCAGTTTGTTGTATACAACAACATGCAACAACAAAGAACCAAACAGCAGCAGCATTTAATTGCAAGCCACGTTGCTCCAACCGAAACGGAACGTGAGATGCCACAAGGTAACACTGAAGGAGCAGGAGCAGCAGCAGCAGCAGCAGCCGGAGCGCAAGGGAATAGAGAGACAAACGAGGAGGCCAACTGACCGCCTTCCTGTGCCAGTTATGTATATGTGCACGTATGCAAAACTTTATCTGACAGATTTGCGTGATAAGCCCAGGCGGCGGCATCCATGTGGATCGATTTGTGCCTCAAGTGAAATATCGCCAGCGGCGCTGCTTCAAGTGGAGCAAACAATTCTTCGCCTCCTTCTGGCCAAATTGGCAGTCAGCTGAAGCTAAAGCTGTAGCTGCAGCTTAAGATGATGCTGAAGTTGTAGTTGAAGTCGAAGTTAAGGGACTTGCAGCTTCATGTTAAAGCTGCTGCTCTTGCATTGGCCTGTGCCTAACAATTGATGCAACACCGCAATTGCTGCTGCCTCGGCCTTTTAATGAGCAAATAACTTGCGTTTTGGCTAACGAAATTGGTCTTTCAATGTACATAATATATGCAAGAAGAGCAAAAGCAGAAGAAGCAAAAGAGAAAAGATTACTGGGAAGCTGCAGTTCGTTTGCATGACGATAGTTATGGGTATGGAGCATCCAACTACGGAGCTGGTGAACTCCAATAGGGCAGTTCCCAGTTCCCAGTTGCTGCTCAAATTTGGCTTGTTAACAAAAGTGTTGGGGAACTGCGATAAACTAGCAAGGATTGCAATATTAATAATTATAACAAAGAGGCCTACCTAGTATTTATTTTAAATCATAAGACAATTTAAGAACTTTTGTTCAAATTTTAGAAAAAATTTAAAGAATGCCTTTAAGTTCGAGAAAAGTTTGCAATAATTAAAAGTTAATTAACAGAATATTAACAATAACAGCAAAAGATCAATAAATCATCTTCTGTTAAGGTTTAAGCTCGACTTTGCAATTGCTTATTATGAAATCTTGTTATATATTACTTTTGTATGTATTTTTAATTTATTTAAGATTTATTTATTTATATATTTTGGTGTGTATTTATTTATTTGTTATTATTATTTATTTATTTATTATTTATATATTTTCTGTTTATTTATTATTTTTTCTATTTGTGTATTTATTTATTTATTATTATATATATATATAAATATATATATTTATTTATTAATTAATTTATTTACTTAATTATTTTTTAATTCATTTATTAATTCATTTAATACATTTTTTTGTATTTATTTCCTTTAATAATTCATCATTTAATATAGTTTCGATTTTATTTATTCCATTCACTTATTCAATTATATTATATTATAAAGTCGAATGAAAGTCATTGAATGGGAAACTGAGCTCACAATGAGGAAGTTAAATGAATCAGTTTGTTGCCCAGTGTACGAATCGAAGCGTAAATAAGTGTTGTAATATTGAATTAAATGAAAATTTGTAAAAAATAAATAAGTTTTGATAACAAAAGGCAATCAGAAATCAACTGATAACGAGGGGTCAGCTGTTTTAAAGTGCTGCAAACTATTCTTTCTTTTATATATATTTATAAATATATATACATGTATTTTACACATATTTTTCAATTATATGTACAGTTAACAGAGGTAGCTGCATTACCCACTCTTCAGAATAACTAACCCTTTTTTATCAAGCGCTATAAATATGTAGGTGCTAGGTGTAGGTTCAAATGCGTTGCTGTCAGGTAAATCAATTTTGGTTTTGGCAAGGAATGCCAGCTTTTCGTTCTTTTTTTTTTGGCCAATTCCAATGGGAGAACCTTTTGGTAATTGCATTAAGTATGCAAAAAATTTGCTCATGCATTCAAAGGACGTGCTCGCTGAGGTCCGTGGGTCCCCAAGTGATCCCAATCCAAGGTTACCGAACCAATTAAATAGTATAGTTTATGTGTCGAAAGGCGCAAATACAAATACAACACACACACACACACACACACACAACTCATAGTCAAAGGATGCGTTGCCTTAACTCAAACAGGCATTAAATTATCAAAAACAAAAAAGAGCAGGAAAAAGGCTAGGAAAAGGTATCCCCATCTGGAGGGATGGAGGGTTTTATGTGGATTGTTGCAGACTTGGCATAAATACTTATATATATATGTATTTATGTTGTGGCAAGCGGCCTGAAAATAGTGCGTGCCTTCGTTACAGATTTACAACAAATAATAAAAATAGCTGGCAGACTAGAGCTTAGTGTGGCATTTTTGGGGTCGCAGGACATTGCGTATTGCGTATACGCCGCGTATGTTGTCCTGCACTGATTGCCAGCATACAAAATCAATTCGAGCGTATAAATGTGGGTCACAGCGGGGTCATAGAGTGTGTATGTGTGTGACTCAGCAAATTGTTTCAAAATGCCAAAGCTAAAGATATGAGGGAAGTATCCCTTCCTCCCTTCCTCCCTTCCTCCTCACCCTGCTCACCTAATACGCATAATTTAAGTGAATTTACGCCTGACTCTCTTTAACTCCTGCAGTGCAACTCGTTGATGCAACGAAGCGTATGCGGAGCGAAGGCAAAAGTTTATTTTCCAAGCCATAAAAGACAATCGGCAGAGCATCATCGATGACTTTGGCTCAACACTCGCATAAAGACATTTCCAAGTGCAATCAAATTCTACACTCGAATAGACATTTACACATATACCCCAGCTCTTCCTTCCTTTGGATACTTTGTCACACTTTGTTGCTTTCTTTTCTGTTTCTTTCTTCTTTATGCTCTCCCCAACCAATTGCCTGCAATTTGCCCTCGAAAACTCTGTCAACTTTTAGGTGAAAGTGTATTTCGAGATTTTCAGCAAATGTTGCAACTTTTTTTTTTTTTTTCTTTTCATTTTATCGGCATTGCTTTCGGGCGTAAGCTTTAACATTAAGTAATGGAGCGCTATTAGAAACTGACGAAAACTTTTGCCGTAAGGCCTAGGGTAAGCTATAAAGAGAATAAGTTTATATGTGCTTCTTGCGAAGGGTTCAGCAATTGGTTTGCAGTTGAAAATTGTTTAGCAAATTGCTGGCAAAACTCTAAAACTATAAAAAAGAAAACATACAAAATTATAATTGCAATAATAATATTCATAATACTGTTATGGTAATGCAGGAAATGGTAAACGAACAGCACCATAAAACAGTCAATAGTTGCAGTTAGATAGATAGAAAGAAACTAATGGAAATACGAGGAACATAAAAAAGAACATCACATATCATTAAAAAAATCAAATTTGCATACCTCCCCCTCACATATGCAATCACTCTGTAAGTTTTTATGGATGCCAAAACAAAAAAGACTTCAAGAAATGAAGAAATACTACTTGGTATTTTTCAAAAGGGATCCCCTTTGAGTCAACATTAGTTATCTGCCGCTTTGAGGTAGTAGTAGCAGCAACCTGACAAACTTTAACATTATCATAATTGCCTTCTTACCCCAACACACACATAACAATTCCATCTTCTAACTACTTGGGCTTGTCTACTCTCTTGCATATCACAAGCAACGAAGCAGGCAATCAAGCGGCCCATCAGGCGCCAGCAACTTTTCAAGAGGCATCACCCTCTACAAGCAATCTGCCTCTCTCCCTCTCTCTGCTCTCTCTGCTCTGGACTCTCCCCCTTCTTCGAACCATGCCAATCTAGAGCAGAAGATGTAGTCCATCCAGCGATTTGGCATAGCTAAAAAGGCGCAGGCCAAATATTTGTTGTTGGATGGAGAAAAGCGTAAGGAGAGTTTTCTTTGGCGCTTTTCTTGCAAAACTTCTCGCTGACTGTGTGCGCTGTGCGTTGCATATGTAAATAACTCTTGAAAACATCATTGAATCAACTTTTGTGCTTGTCTTCCTTTACTCTTTATCTCTCTTTATCTCTTCTGCTCTCTCGCACTTTGTGTGTGTGTGTGAAGGGAGCAACGCCATCTAGCGGCGAACGGGCTCATATTGACTTCGGTTGTCGGCTCGCGCTCGCGGCTTTTATAGTGTGTTTATTTAGCACTTGAAAAATATTACTTTTTCGCCAGCAATAATTTTAATTGCTTTGGCATTCGACGCAGTCCCATCTCTAGTGGAAGAGGGCGAGGGCTTGACTGAAGCTGAAGCTGAAACTGAAACTGGCCCTGGGATTGGGATTCAGTTTGAGGCGCCGCGAACCTACTGCCCCCTGCCATCCCCTGTCCCTTCACAATCCACAAAAGTTAAGTGGCAAAAGTTTTCGCACTAAAGTTGAAGTTGGCTTTCAGTTGCTCTTGTTCCTGTTGTTGTTGCTATGTATTTTCGTTAAGCAAACATCAACGCCCACGACAGCCCCAGTAACAACAGCCGTAGCATATTATTTGAGTTGGCCCTTCTTTTGTTTTTGTTTTTTTTTTTTTTACTTTTTTTCTCTCCTTTTTTTTTTTTGTTTATTTATTTTTTTGTTGCACTCTCGCACTTTGATTGTTTTGAGATTTCGCGGCAACACATAAAGTTCCGCTTGGGATATGAAAAGAGCGTGAGAGAGAGAGGAAGAGAGAGGGGGAAGAGCAAACGGCAACTGTATTCAGAGTTCCGTTATTTTTTGCTTTTTATCATTGCGAAACAAAGCATCAAATTTAAATAAAATAAAAGTTGAAATTGAGATTAGCGCAAGTGCTACGAAATTAGTTTCTCCAAGCACATTATTTAACTTTTAAAGCATGTAATTTGGCTTCACAGCTTCTCAGTTGTTTTATGTGATTGAAGATACGCCGAGGTGTGATCCAAAGTTTGTTTGTGCGCACTTCATGGCATGGGAAGGTGAAAACAGTTAATAAAGACAAAACATTTTGCATGCAATGGCGAATATGGTTATTAGCGAATACTTATTAAATGCTTAGGTAATTATTAGAATTTGGTGATTACGCTTGTGTTAATAATTTATAAGTATATCCTTACTGAAATAAATAGTTTTGAAAGGGAAGCAAGATCCGAACAAGTAAATATATATTAATAATAAATAAAATATAAATAAAATAAAAAAGATATAATAAATAATAATAATAATAATAATATATAAATAAAACAATCAAAAATATGTATTAAATAACTAACAATAAATAAAAATTAATTTAAAAAATATAATAAATAAATAAATAGTAAATACTAATTAATAATTATTGAAATAAAAATAACTAAAAAAAAATAGCTAATAAACAATAAATACAAATTAATTAATTATACAAATATAATGAATATATAATTAGTAAATAATAAAAAAATATGATAAATAAATAAATAGTAATTATTAAATAAATAATTATTAATTAAAATAAATTATAGAAAATGTAAATAATTATTAATAAATAAATAATACAAAAAATAATAAATTAATAAGATAATAAATAAATAAATAATGAATAATAAATAGAAGAACTTAATAAATAAATAAAATATAAACCATACATAGTAATGAATAACTCCACTAATTTCACTGACTAAACTTTATGAACTTTACGTGTGAAATCATTTGTTAACTAGACAAAATATTTTAACCTTTTCCTCTTGAACACCTTTGCAACTGCTCTGTCAATTTTCTTACAATAATAAACAGTTTCATCTTTCATTCATAGTTTAAAAACATTGCAATTTGTTTATTCTATTTTGTAAATTATCAATTAATGAACTCGGCTGGCAAATTGCCCGTATTTATTGAACTTTAAACTTTTGCACATATTTTTCAATAATTCCCTTGATCTGGCACTTTGAGTGCTTAAACTTTGAAATGACCCTGGCCTAAACCAACACAGAGAAATAATTTTTGTCTAGTATTGAGAATATTGTAGTAGAAGTATTTTAGATATGAATTTATGTTTGAATAAGTTAACCATTAAATTGCCACACAAATTGCATCAAATATTTAGTTGCCAGCCGGCTGCACAAATACTTAACTGTGCACGCATACACTTGCACACATACCCCAAAACTATGCATGTATATTGCCAATAAATAAACAACAACAACAACAACAACAACAAATATTTTATGCAAATTTTCAATTTAACACAACATTAAATGCTCAAATGCTATGGCCACATGAAAGCAAACGAGGCAACAATGTCCACATCCCATACACATTACACACACTACATACATTACATATGTACATGTGTGTGTGTGTGTGTGTGTGTGTGTGTGTGTGTGTGTAATTGTATATGCAGAAGTGTGTATAATGGTTCAATAACAAAACATTTAGTATATTTTCTTACAGCACACTTGTGGCTTAAATGGCGTAAAGCATTGCGTCTTGTGTTATGCTGGCGTCCAGCAACATTTTGTGGTCATTTTCATAATATTCGAACAGCAGAACACCTTAATGTTATTAGACTGAGGGGAATTCCCTACACACAAGCACACGCACGCACACACACACACACACAGGCAAACAAACAGACAAATAACCACATTAGACCTGGCCAATATTGAGTTAGAAATCAGTTTGTAATATGTTTGCATTAGGCTTTAGATATGCATTTGCAAATGCAATTATTTGCCAAATTGTTAAGCAGCTTATGGGCGATGCGTTTTAATTGCCAGCGCTTTGATGGATGGCAACCCTACTCCCTGCATACTTTGACATTTCAAAGTACAGTCGACACTTTAGCCTCGCCTTGAGATGGTCCATAAAGTGTGTAAGTGTTTTGCAGCTTATGCATAGCACTGCAATCATACATATATTCGTTATCAGCATTTTGTCATAAGCATATCTTGACATTTCCAAAAGTACAGTCGACACTTATCGCTAGAGCTGCGATAGACGCAATATCTATTGAAACGAGCAACAACTTTATGACCATTTAGACATTTCAAGCCTTTGCTGCCACTTGCCACTTGCCACCTCATTAACTGCCTGGAGGGTATCAAAATCTCTCTAAAAACTTTGCTCAGCTCTACAAGAAGAAACTTTAACGTGAAAGTTCATTACAACAATGTCGCAACAACAACAACAACAACAACAATAAGAACAACAGCAGCAGCTTTGGCTCATTTTCCACTCATTTTACAATATTTACGTTAGGTGACAGGCGCATGATTAATACGAGCCTGCCATAAGTTTGCTCCCATGATATTAACCACTCCAGTATTATACCCTCCCCCCCCATACCCCTTTTAGCCCGTATAAACTTTTTGTTAAGCAAAGAAATGAAACTTTGTCTTTTGCTCTTTGCCATTGACCAGCGGCCCTTTTGCTAGATTGTAATTTGACAAGCGATTTTGCTCTCTAGTAACTTGATCAGCAAGTGAACAGCATATTGAAACTGAATTTAAAATTTGCTGCAAATAAATATAAAATATAAATATTGAATTTCAATTACAAAAGAAACTAGAATAAATGTAAGTTTCTTCTATTAATTTGTAGACATTACAGACATTTGGTATAATATAAATAATAAATATAAATAATATATTAATACATATTATAATATTTTTTATATATTTAATAAGTGTATTAAATATTCATTAGTTGCTTAAAAATAAAAGATTTGCAAACTTTGTGCGTTTATACAAATCAAATCGAATCGAAATATTCGATAAGCAATCAGCAAATATGCACTTTAAACTTTTGCCACAACGCTTCAACGCCTAACCTCCAAAAAAAAAAAAAATGAGGGTCCTGGTCTGGTCAAGTGACAGGCATATAAGACTTAACGGATCACACACACCCACACACACACACACACACGCACATCCTTATCAGAGACGAACGGAAATATCTGGAAACTAACCGCCTTAAACAAATACCCCAATTTAAACCACATGATTGATTGCTGCTGTATTGGGTCTTATATAGGGGCGCTACGGGCTGAGGGGCGTGCCAGATTCTGACAGTCAATATAAACAAAAAGTGAGCTCCACAACTAGAATGTGGGGCTGTTGCCGGCGTCAAAGTTGTCGCCTGGTTCACAATGAAGCTGGTGCTGCCAAGTCATCACGGACATTGCACTTTGGCTTTGACCATCAAGATTTTGTTGGCATCCTTTCTATTTTTGCCTTTTTGGCAAGGATTCTACTTGAACGATTTGCTTGTTTCCTGCTTGCGGCGGCAGCTCATTTATAAGAACGTTTTTGTTCTTGTTGTTGTTATATCCTGTGGCTGTGAAAGCGGGTATAATGACTGCAATAAAAGCTGTTGAACACAAACCCAAGAAAATGTAATTTATAAGTGAGAATATTAATGCTCGTCAAACTATTGAAGTTACTCAGCCGCTGAGTATCTTGTAGTGGAGCACACTTGCTCAGTTTAGTCTTGATTTTGAGGCTCTTGTTGCTGGCATTTTAAATTGAGCAAAGGTAGGGGTCACAATGTGGTAGGGGGAATCAGGATATATGAAAAATGAATGCCGCCTCGACTCATGCAGTGAGCGAAGGGCCAAATGGGAAATCCTTTATGGTAATCCAAGATGTTTCTCAACTGCTGTCACCCGCCCGTTTTGTGCGGTTGACATGATTCACTTTAACGATAAACGATAACGATAGCCATAGCGCAAAGTTAGCCCAAAAGTAGTTTGAGATAAAAAAGAACAAAGCAACAGCAGCAACAAACACACAAGTAAGAAACAACAAACTTGGCGACAACTTGGCAGCCTCTTTGCCATAACATCCTCTTTCTGTCCCCCCCTCTTGACGGGGCTCGCCTGTTTATATTTTTTAAAGCAATTTAAACGTTTGAATAAACATTTCATTTAATTTTGTGCGCCGCACACAACAAACTAAAATAATCAAATAAATAAATAGAGAAAGCACGCAGCGCATTTCTTTTCCTTTCCTTTCTTTTCTTCGTTTTTTGTGTCGTCACAGACAGACCAACAAATTCTGCCCGGCGGCGCCAGCATTTACGTAAGCACGTAACAACGGCAACGGCAACGGGAAACGCTTTACGTTGTTGTAGTTGCAGTCAAAGGCGCGTAATGTTTTAATACACTAACAAGTGTATTACACTTTAACTGCGACATTTGTTGCACATTCATAAATGCAGCTTATAAGAGATTAAAACCAATCGATAACAACTATTTGCAAGCTAATTAAAGACTAAATTTGTGAACTTACACACGTCAAAGTTGAAATGTTAAACTTAACAGATGTGTAAAGAATACTATTGTAAAACAGCGCTGAAAAATGTTAAAGATCAGTTCAGAAATAAGAATAATAAGCTAATAAGAGCATGTAGAATATATACAAGTTCATAATCCATATTGCCTAAATGTATCTATGGATGTTTATCTATATACTTATCCATATACATACATACACAATGATCATAATAAGCAAATATCTAATGTGATTTCAATACCACGACGCAGTTTTGCGTCTCCTTATTGTTTCCTTATTCCGCACATTGAAGGCAGATCAGCTGCTCGCCAGCATTGATAGTTTGGCGTCTCCTTTTCCTCTACTCATTCCACGCATTGAAGGCAGATCAGCTGTTCGTCAGCACTGCTGGTTTTGCCTCTCGTTCTCCTTCCTTCCTTATTCCGTGCATTGTATTTGTATATGCAGGCAGTGCATGCTGCATTAACCCTTGTGTACACTTGTACCGAATTAAATACCGAATTTTATATTTATTAATTCGGAATTTGTTTCATTTATTTGAAAATTATTAATCCTTCTACAATTCTCATTACTTATGTACATGTTGTAATTGTAATTACCATAAACAGTTTGAATTGAATTAACATCTGCAAGGGCATGCCAACTTCGCATATTCAAATATATTTGTTTTGTTGCTGTTGCCGTTGCAATTGCAGGCGCACAGTGAGCTGCACAGACCTGCAGAAAAATATTGTAATAAGAAATTCAATTTTCAGGAACATTAGAGGCAAAGTTGAGGCTGTTGCTACGTGCGTGTTGCTCAAAGCAAAGACAAACAGCAGGCACCTAAATTATGTTAGAATGCCCCAAGTTGTACTTACCAATTGTGCACTTTGTGCGTACTTTGGCAAAGTTAATTTGTTGTTAAAATTGCAGATCTAGCCTTTCTGTGTAGTTCCCTTACATTAAACTGTTTGCTTTGAAGTTAGTTTTCAAGAAAATTCCTTTTAAACTGACTTGGGGTAATAAATTATTTCATTCGCATGTGAATAAAGCTAAAACACCTAAAAAAATTTCAGTTTTATGTAAATTTACACAACACTGTTCACTGCTTATCGCTAAGCGCAACACGCAAGCAATTATCGATAAGCACGTTTGAAGTAATCGCCGGTAGAGTAATCACATATGCAATTAGCAAATTAAATAATTTTCAATTAATTAATGCTGTTTAGCATACATGTAGTTGAGATTTGGAAAAGTGTGTCAACAATTGCATTAACTCTTGATTATGACTGAGTGTTGTATAATGGCGAATTTAAAACGCAATCACCATTAAGTTTATTAATTGAATTTTAATTATTTTCCTTGTTATTTGTTGTTTTGATTTCCTTTTTTTTTTTTTTTTTTTGTAGATTTGTAATTTGTAAATTCCATGGAAAACAATTTCAAAACATTTCAACAAGCATAGGTGAGTAATATTTTAATTTATTATGCAACTAATCAGCTATTCATGATGTGCCCTAAGGGTTGCAAACTGAAACTGACACCAAGCCTCCAAGGCGACAGAGACCATGGCAATTGGGGGGAGCACATGACAAGGGATGTGTGCACCAGTGTGGCTCACCCTTTCCTTTTAAACCGAGTACTTGCCACATTTGTGCTCCCATTTACGCCACACACCCGCATGCACACACTTTCACTTATTACCGAGACTTTCCTCTGGGGAGGCAGCCCAAATGGCAGTTCAACACGTGAAGCCGACATGAGTTTAGCTGTCATGCCCCCTTTGCCGCTCCTCTCCCACACCTTGTCATATTAGCCGGCCGCTGGTGCCAATGTTCACTTTCTCCCTGATGGGAGGGAGGCAGGCCAAGGTGTCTTCGTCTAGAGCCTTGCGAGTCTACTCACAATGATCAGTTGCAGCGTCGGCTATGCTCGACTATTGAGGTTGTTCTTGTGTTTGTTGTTGTCTGTTGGAGGAGACAAAGTGTTGCTTGCGTTGCCGTGTTCCAATGTAGTTAACTCGCGCGTGTCTGCGTCTGTCTGACTGTCTGCCTGCCTGCCTGCCTGTTTATGTGTAACATTTTCACCTGTCAACAATATTTCATGCCCACTGTGCGTTGCATTAGAATGGGACAACAGCTGCCGCCACCGCTGCCCATGCCGTGTCTACTTACCCTGCCTCTGACACTGCCAAGTCTCCCTGTCCCTCTTGTCACGCCACGCAACCGCCCCAAGAACCGTCGCTCAGGTGGAACGACGTCGACGTCGATGTCGATGTCGACGGTGGCATGCAACATTTACGCTTGCTTGCCGCAATTTGCCTGATGCTTTGCTACACGTTCTGCCTCCTTTTGCCTTGCGGCTTTTTCGTTGCAAATTTGTGCACATGTCCTTGGTAATTTCAGGTGCGTGTCCATGCGTCGCCGTTGCCTTCGCTATTTGCGTGCAACACAAATAACTGTTTCGCTTTTTCTTTTCTTTTCTCTTTTTGTTTGAGGTTGTTGTTGTTGTTGTCGCTTATCACAAACACCATAGCAACAACTACCAAGTCCAAAATGCAATTTTCGGCTTTTGCATTCACCTGTTTATTACCATATCCATACACCAATGTCCTTTTGTAGCCATTGTCCTGCACACGTCATATTCTCACACAGCGCTGTACAGTGCAATAGGTACAGTTTTGGGGCCAAATTAATTAACTAACTTTCTGCATTTGTTTTAAATTTATTTACAATTTGTTAATAAGAGAAAATTTGCTAGAGAATAATTATTATATATTATATTATTTTATATATATTTTTCTCAATTTATACACATTTTTTTCATTATAAAAAATGTAACTTTGTTGGGAATTGTGGCGGCCATAAATGGAAATAATTGAATGAAAATTGAGAATATTGTTTAGTAACTTTATAGTAGATAAATGTTTATAAATGAAGTTATAAATTTAATTAGTTGAATTAATAATTAAAATTTCTTTTCGATTATCTAATATAAGTTGATTAGGAAGTCTTTTCCTCTTAATATAATTTCCCCTATTTGTGCATGGAAAATAAAAGATTTTGACTTCCACTTGGGACAATCAAATCTCACCCTTTGCTCTGCACGGCTCTTCCCTATAACAACGAGCATAACTGTACAGTATCAATTTAAAATTCATTGAAGTTTCCAAACCGTTGCAGACACACACACAAAAAAGCTGCACACCCTCGCCTTGGGCTGTTTATAGGATTTGTCAGATGCGACACAACACAACTGATACCCAAAAACTATGGCACTTTCGACGCGTCATTGTCGTCTTGTCATGCCGACATCCCAGGAATCCCAGAAATCCAGGGTTGATTGCCATTTGCAGTCTGTGCAACAGCAGCTTGGACCGTGGGTCTGTGTGTCTCTGTGGCATCAATTAAAGCATTACAATGTCATAATCAAAATGACAAATAGAATTACGCATGATGTGAAAAGGCAGCAGACGACGATGAGATTGTGTACTCTCTCTCAGATGGTCTGTATGCCTCTGTCAATTGCTCTGTCTGTCTATCTGTCTGTCTGTCTGTTTGTCGCTTATTGGTGGTTGATGTTATTTGCAATCGCTAGAAACAATTTCCCAATTGTGCCACCTATTCAAATTGCCTCTGGCCCAGCCGTGCTAATCCTTTGTAAGCCCACCAACGACAGCCAAGTGAGCCGCGTTGCAGGCGTAGCAAGGTGCCCCAGGTCTGTGCAAGTGCAACCAACCCCTGTCCACAAATCGATTGTCACCCCTAGAGCAGCAACACACCCAACTTTACTGTTGAGTCCACGGCAAATGTCGCTTATTATGGCATTATAGCGCAATTGAGCATGCACTTTAAAGTCCCGCAAGCCTTACCAAGTTAAACACCTCGCACACCTCTCACACCTCACACACCTCGCACACCACGATTAGCAGCCGCGCTGACAATGGAGATGAAAAGCATAGGAAAAAAAGACAAAGAAAAATTAATACCAATTACGAGTATTTTGCACATGTAGCAGAAGTTCACGTTTCCCCATTTCTCTCTGGCAAAAAGTTTTAATCACACTTTGGCACACGCTTCTTTCATTTAAAATTTCATTGGGGTTCTTCTCTTCTCTTTTTTTTTTTTTGGTTTTTTTGCTTTTAATTTGCGTACAAATTATTTGTGCGAGCGCTTTTGATGCTGCTGCCTCCTTTGCCTTGGCAGCTGTGCCAAAAGTTGGCATAAAGTCGCATCTCATCACAGTTAAAGTGCTCGACATCTCTACGCTTTTTATTCAATTATTTGGCCGCATTTTGTTGCTTCCTGGTTGCTGTGTTTTTTTTTTTTTTTTATGTTGTCTTGTGTCTTTCAAGGCGTTTTTAGCTAACATAAATGATTGGTAGGCTCTCTTCTCTCTTTGCCACTTTCCCTCTGTCACTCCTTGTAGTATGTGTATTGACGCAACCTTTGCAGCTGCCTGCTTGAGGCTCTTTTACAAAACTTTGATAGGCAATTTATTCTTGGCTTAATGTGAGCGAAAATTTGGTAACATTGGGCATAGTATAACATTACATTATCCAATTGCAGGTTGAGTTCTTTGAGCAGAGTGAAGTACAAGTTACAAAAAGTATCTTTAAGTTGTAACTTGAAGTTTCGCTAGCATTTTAGCAATAAATTAAATAAAATCTATAAAATATTAGTACTTAGAACTTATAAGAGAGAGAGAGAGAGAGAGAGAGAGAGAGAGAACTTTATAAGAGTATTTCTATATATCTATTTAATTCCATTGAAGCTTCATATTTATTTTTATATTGAAGCAATCCAAGCTGTTAATGTGTTTGCATTTCATTGTCAAACTATAACATTTATGCGTTAAATCTTAATTCCAAATGCTGCTTAAATATTTTGCGCTCGTTTTAAGTATATTGTACTAAGTGCCACTTAAGTTTTTAATGCTTGCATTTTAATTTGATTCCACCTGACCTACTTTCATCCGGCTTACATAAAGATACACTATATATATATATATAATATATTTATTTTTTTTTATATTGTGAAAACAGCTGTTCAGCGTAAATCCGCACTCTTAAAATTGCTTTGCATAACCCTGAGTTAATGCAAAGCAGCTGACCAGCCATCTAACCATTCAACCATCCAACCAACCTGGCCAAGCCACCAACGTTGTTATCCAGTGTTTCAGCTGCGAAACATTTCTAATTTTTCAACGTCTGGCCAAGGGATTTGCACCTTAGTTTGCCTTTTTTGGGCCAAAAGCTGACGCTGTCTGAACTGATATCTAATCTAAAGGCGGCCAACAGCATTTTATGCATATCGACAGGCGCCTGGGTTTCTTTTTTTTTTTGTTTGATATTTCGCAGACAGCTGCTAAAGGAAAATTGAAAAATTGCAAGAGAAAAACTATTTTTTAATATGCAAGTTAAAAGTGCCAGAGAAAGAGAGAGAGAAAGAAAGAGAGAGTGCAGAAAGAGATACAATGCAAGCCAGGCCAAGGCAACGAAGCAAAAAGTTTGACTGGCTTTTCTAATTGTGCAACTTCCGTGGCAAAGTGTGCGGCTAATGTAGCCGATGCTGCACCTTAAGTGCAGGTCACTCCCTCTAAAAACACAGCTTGTCTTAATGCCACCACTTAGGTGGCTGTGGGGGGGGGCTAGGGAGTGGAATATAGGGGGGTGATATGTAGGTTAGAGTTGAGGTTTCTCATCTTGCGGGCACTTCATTTCTCTTTTGGCCAGGGCAAAAGTGAAAAAGGCGTTGGCCGCATAATAAATGGACAATTTGGTAGTTGAAGCGTTGAGCGTGGTGCGTCCGAAAATGCCCTCAAGGATATGAACGAAAATGCTACTCCATTGCTTTATCCTTATCCTAGCCCAAGACACCCACTCAAGTTATACCCTGTTGGCTGCCGTTGATGCGGTTATAGATTGCTTGGCCCTAACCCTTGGCTAGCCATTAAATTATTTTGCAACAATTTCTTAGCCCCAGCCAGTTTCTTTGGCTACTTTCTCCCCCTCTCATTCCCTCTCTCACTCCCCCCTCTCACTCCTACTTTCTCTGCTCTATGCTTAAGGGCATTTTAATTTTTGATCTCGTAAATTTTCACAAGAGATAATAATAATATGCGTTCAGGTTTACGCATTTTTAGTGGCATACCTGCCTCAAAACTTTCTGCTACTCCCTCTCTCTCACTCAGTCCCCCTCTCTCTCTCTCTCTCTCCCTCCCTGGCAACTTTCATTATTGACTTATGAGCCATAAGAGGCCACAACTTGTGCAATTATTAAAGTTGAGCTGCTTTGTGTCCTCGGTTCCCCCGTTTTACCCCCTCTATTAGCCACTAAATCATCTCTTTGATAAGCAATTTGATTTATTTTATAAAAACAATTTGCTCTTTGACAGGCCCCTGTCCAACAACAAAAAAAAAAAAAAACACACACTTCTCTAACCAGGCTAACCTATTTTCCTTGAAAAGCAAACAAAACAAAGAGATAACTGAAGAAGAAAACTTCCTGTTCGATTCCCTGTAGAATATGCAAGCAAGTTAATATACGATTATTTGAAGATTGAAGAAAGTTCAGACATTATACATTATTTAGCTAGCATTATTAAGCTTTTATTTATAATTATTTTCCTTAATAAAAGTAAGTAAATCTACTTCTAAAACAGTTCAAAACCTTTGGAAAATAATTCGAATTAGGCAACAATTGAAATGCAGCAAATTATAAATAAAATTTATTTAAAATTGATTAAATATTATATGTAAATATTTATTAAAATAAATATAAATAATATAATATATACATTTTGTTAAGCTTTACATACTCCTAAAGATGCATACAGCTACAGGGTATTAGACAACAAAATCCAAAAGCCGAACGGTAAAATATTTTGGCAAGTATTTTAGATAGCTAAACCCTTGCCAAACATTTGGGCCAAGCAACCGACCCGCAACAGCAACAATAGCAAATGGTATTAACATATTTTAAACCCAAATTGCTGGACTTTTGTTGTGGTCGTTGTTGTCTTTGTTGCTGCTGTTGTTGTTGTTGTTGCTGCCATGTGGCATGTCAAGCATGAAGTGCAAATAGCTTGCAGCTAAATATTTATACACAATTTTTAGTTACCGTCATCTATTTTTTGTGTCTTCTTACATTTTTGTTTTCAGTTGTGGTTTGTCTCTTCTTTTTTTTTTTTCTTTAGTGGAGCAACTCATCCATCAGGCAACCACTTGTTGTGGGCAGAACTTTGAGTGTTTTAGCTTGGTGGTGGGGGGAGGAGTTTCAGTTACAGTATTTGACATGATATGACGGCATTGAGCAGCTTAAACATCTTCTGCGAGGAGTGGCAAAACTCAATAGTTAAACTCGTAATCAATCAAGCGTTTTGGCAGACATTGCTGTAGAGATATTGCAACTAGATTTCCAATTGCAATTCACACACATTTGCAACACTTAACGCAACGTAGCTCAACACTAGGCAAGTGCAAACTTTTGCCGCTTTTCTTTTCCGCGCATACTTTTTACCACATTTTGTTGGCTTAAAAGCCTGAACTTCAGAGGTAGCTGGAAGTGCGGCCAGCTTTTTAAAATTCATTGAATGCACATTTCATTTATTAAATAATGCTGGCACTGACAGGGTTGCCAGTGTTGCCACTGTTGCTACAGTTGCTGGTTGTCTTCTATTCAGTCAGAGCCGTTTGCACAGGATGCTGTTTAAAATTTATAAATGCGTCTGACGAGGCCATTAGAGGGATTTCATTTGCTACACATATAGTAAGTATAAATATATATAAACACACACACACACTCGCACACCCACACACAGCTGGCAGTTAGAGTGTTGTGTGCGAAAACCCTTAAACCTTGAGGTTGCCTTGTGTTTGTCCAGTTTGCTTTCGGTGAACGCTTCAAATGTTGCCAAAATGGCTAAATTCGTGCGCATAAAGTGAATTGTTTTATGGCCAAAAAGGGAACGTTGCCAAGGCGCGCAGTCTTTGAAAAACGAGTTAAACACGTGTCGAGAATGGTTTGAGTCTCAGCTCAGAAGACAAACCCTATTGCATGGCATGTAGCATACATTTAGCTAGCTGCCTTGGCACAATCGAACTGATTGGATGGGGGTTGTTGGTTGCATAGTTTATGGCCCAAAGCCTTGACGTTCATAGATTATGGATGAGCTTCATAATGAGCCAATTTATACAAGAGTTCTTAGCCAGGCTCATTGCCACTTTCCACATTCCACATTCTCTGCTCTATGCGGCTCATAAACAATTCCACCTCAACTGTAGCCAGCTCCACAATGTTGCTCTCTTTTTCTGCGTGTGTGTGTGTGGGTGTGTGTGTGTGCTTTTATACATTTCTTTCTTTCTTTTTAGACTCTTTTTTTTCTCTTGGTAATGATATATGAAACCCAACGAGTTGCTGCCAAAAATGCCATTTGTTTAAATGCGTATGGACAGGAGCAGGCTGGCCTCAGCTCCCAGCTCTCAGCTCTCAGCTCCCAACTCACAGCTTCCATTTGAATGCGCACATGGAGCAACACATGGCACTGGGTAATCGCATGTGTGTGGAGCCTTTGGGCCATCTGTTGTTTATTTCACTTCAGTTTACTTACCGACGACTCTCCCAACTTGGTAGCTCCTGCTGCACGCGTCAGGTGACAAACTTTCTACTATTCTTTTATTTGCTTCCTTTTATTTTTTGGTCCTTTCTCGTTTAAGCATCTGCGGTAAAGCACAAGGACAACCATTGACACAGCAGCTGTTGCTTCTGTGCTGATTTGAACTGGCTTCTTCTCGGAGCTGCTCAGCCGTCTGCTGTGGCCAAAAAACAGACAACAGGCAACAGAGAACTGTAAACAAGTTGACTGTGAAACTTACTCAAAAGGAAACAACCTGAACAACACGCAATCAAAAGAGTTCAAGTTTAGCTAAAAATAATAATAATAGAGCAATGCAATTCACTTGATATAGTTTATTTTCGATTTACATACAATACTATTGATGATGTATATTTAGCAGATATTTTGCTGCTGTCTTTAATTGCTAAATCCTTTATTATTACTTAACGTTAACTTTATTTATATTTAATATATTTTATTTTTATTTTTAAACAACTTTTACCTGTTCTGCAATTCGCATCTATGTTCTTTAAGTTATATTTATTTATTTACATTTTATATGTAAACTTTTAAAATTGTATTAAATATAAATATTTTGTTTTTGCCTTTTTCTTCATTGAATAATTGCGATTATAATTTTGTTTAATTTTATATATTTTATTTACTTTGTTATTTGCATTTGTATTTATATTTTAATTTTCTAGCTCTATTTTTGTTTTGTTTATTGTTATTTGTGCTATTTATAATATTTAATATTTTATTTTTAAACAACTTGTACATGGTTTAGTATACGCTTCTATGTTCTTTTAATTTTATTTTTATTTATATCAATTTATGTACATTTTCTCAATTTTAATCAATTTATTTATTTGGTTTTTGCTTTTTTCTGTGTTAAATAATTACAACTATAATTGTTTTTTAATTTTATATACTTTATTTACTATGTTATTTCATTATATTTGTTTATTTATTAATATTTACTTATATTTATATTTTTATTTTGGTTATTGTTGTTTGTGCTTTAAAATTCGCTTCAATGTTCTTAAATTTGTATTTACTTATTTGAATTAATATTATTATTTTATTTATACTACTTTAATATGCTTTAATAAATATAATTAATTTGTTTCTTGCTGGTTTACTTAATTAAATAATTATGGCTATTATTTAAACTTAATTTTCTGTAACTATACTTTTGGTATTGTGGATCTATTTCTCAGCTTGCTTAATGCTGCGCTTCTTTGAGATTCAGGGACAGGGACTTCAACTGCTGCTCCATTCGCTTTGGCATTGCCCCATTTTGTATGTCAGCTTTTTTGCCAGCTAATTTTACGGTAATTTCCAAAGCATCGTAGCCAATTATTCACCTGCGTTGACGTTGGCGTCGCTTAAATTGAAAGGATTACTCACGCTTCATTGAAGCGCGCGCACACACACATACACACACACACACAGACACACATTCACCTCAATTGGGTTGAGCTCTGGCTGCTGCCTTCATTGCCATTTCATTTACACATTCATTTTGGTATTGGTATTTTTTCATTACCGTGTGGCGCCGCCTCTGACATTGAACGCTTGGCACCGTACCGCATGCCCCTGCCCCCTGCCCCCTTGCCAACCCCCCCTCGATCGTCGCGCCACGTTTACTGGCGTCACTCAGAGAGCAATTGAAGCGATTTATTGGTGTCATATGACAAGCACCTGCCCTACCATTTTGCTGGCAACCTTTTTGCCAATCAGTGTCCTTCTGCTCCTGCTCCTGCTGCTCTGTTCTGCTTCTGGCGCGTAATAAAAAGTTCAGGCATTAAAAAAGCTGACGCGAACGCTTCTTACAACAAGTTTCAAGTGTCGTTGCAACCTGCCTTTTGGGGCGAGCACCTCAGCAATTCCCGCTTTGGGTGCCAATCAAACAAATAAACAAACAAACACAACGACAGAGCGACAGTCTATTGGCCACGTTTGATCTACGTTTGAGATGGCAGACAACCTGTGGCCAATGTGAAAACATATTGAATTACTTTACAAAAGTGTCTCGTTATCGTTATCGATATCATATCTGTTTTCCCTTAACTGCTGCCCATTCTCTACCCACTTCTCCTTTAACCTCTTTGCAATTTGTTAATTTCTTGTCAACAAGCTACGAGTCGTTAGCTTCCTTATCGACTAATTGGCCAACAACAAGCGCTGGTCAAAAACGCTTAGCCTCTTGCATATATATATAGTATCTTTTTTTTTATTTAACACCATTTACTTTTTATCATTCTTCATTAAACGCTGCGGTTTCTCACCCCCCACCGACCGATTCTCTTTGTTTGTGCGTTGATTTATTACCATTTGCCTCCAATCGGCATTAATTTTTCAGCGGTTATTTGCCCTGAATTCTCCCAACCCGCTCTACACTCCCCATCCATATATATATATATCCATCCCAATCACATTCCCCTTCTCGTTGTCATCTCTCTGTCCTTTCTGATTTTGTGTCGGCATCGTCGTCTGCTCTGTTTATTGTTAAATAATTAAATTTTCGCATAAATTCATCATCATCGATGGTTCGAAACGTTTTTAATTTCCTTTGACATCGTCACATGCACATAGGTCAGCCGCGGGTGGGAAAGGGGAGACAGTCTATCAAAAGAAGAGCGACTGTTAATTAACGTTTGTTAGTCAATGTCTATCCACACTTAAAGTTAACAGTCGCGAAATATGCAAGAAAAGGTCGTTATTGCAAATTTAATTTAATGTACTTAATTTTTAAATTTTAATAGCGATTTTATAATCGACTTAAGGCTTGATTTATGGTTTGTTATAGGAAATTGAGTTTCTTATAATTAATTTATAAATACGCAAATCAATTTAGCTGTGTACCACAGTCTTAAGCGTTGCAAAAATTGATTTCAAATTAATATAAATAATAATATTTTAAAAGTAATAATTATTATTACTGATTGAATTTAGTTTAAGTACATTCGTACTTCTGTTAACATTCTATTAATTTGCGACAGACTGCATCAGTTAGTTTACATTATTCACAGCGTATGCCAAATGTTAATGTTAAATGGCCACAGTAGCTAACATTCATAACGATATCGATATGCATGCGTGCATAAAGTGGCCATGCACTTTAACATTGTTACCGATATCGATATGCAAGCGTCCATTGGAATTAACATATGATATTAACATAATAATAACATGTAGTTGACAGCAATGAATTCTACTTCTAATAAGTTCATATTATATCTCTTATCTGTATTTTTAATCTTCGCTTATCAATATGTATCAGATTAACAGTAAAGCTATTAATGTCAGCTCGATTTCGAGTATTCCAAATGCATTTGATTCTCTCTTCAACTTTGCTTTAATTGTAATTAATTTGGTGTCTTGCAATGCTTCAGCAAACATATCCATTGTCTCAGAAAGCCACTCGAGTGACTCAGCTGCTGCCTGAACAAATGTTTCATAAATATTTTAAGGCTATTAACGCTTATGATGTGCTGCTCTGCCAGCAGACGACAGTTCAACTAATGAGCAATGACATAAAAGGTTTACAAAACAAACTATGACAAAATGTAGCCCAATGTTTAATGCCAGAATACTTAAAAAAAACCTAAATTCAAAGAGAGAGCGAGAAGAAGAACTGTCTTTTATGAGAAAAGAAACCTCTACAAACTAAACTCTTGTCCCGCCCAGCTGCAACAAATTTGATAGATCTATTTGTAGTGTCCCGCTCTGTTGCAGTTGCAGTTGTTGTTGCTGCCTGTTAGATGCGACAACTTAAAATCCCATTTGATGCACTCTTCTTTTATGATGCTTGCCGTCCTGAGCCGCCCCTTCTCCTCCTCCTCCTGCTCCACCTCCTCCTCCTCAGCCGTTTCAATCTTCATAAACTTGACAAAAATCCCAACGAACAACGATGACGAACAGAAAACGAAAAATTATGTTCCATTAATGGAGCGAATGTTTCCTTTTATGGGCTGCATATAAAATGTAAACTACTTAAGCGACAGCAGCCAGAGACTGCAACATGTGGAAGCAGCAATGGCAGTGGCAGTGGCAGTGGCAGCTATCTAGACTTTTTGGAGTATGTTTTCTTATTTTCTCCTGTCTGGCTGCTGTCTCCTCCTCCTGTTGAGCTGAGCTGAGCTGTGCTGCCTTGGGGCAAACACACACACACACACACACACACACTCAGACTCTGCATTTGCCGCCCCTGTCTCATTATGTCGCATGTGACACTGTTAATGATTATATGTACATATATATGTTCTGCATGCCACGCCCTCTTCATATACCCCAAAAAAAAAAAGCAAAAAATGTGAGAGCACACACGAGCAGGCGAAGTAGCGTTGAGTTTCCCCTTTTATGCTTTTGGCTTGTTAGTGCAGCCCGCCGAGGAGCGTGACGTGAAAATCTAGGAACAAATGTTTTGGTTCCCACTTGTGAAAATCCCCAATGCGACACAGATGACAACAACAACAGCAACAACAACAATAGAGACAACGGCAACGACGACAGCTCACAACTGTGGTTGCTGTTTATTTCTAGTTCTAGTTGTTCGAGTTGTTTCCAGTTGAAGTTTCATTAAAAATACATAAAAATCAAAACGCATTTGCCTTCAGGCTAGAGACAAACAACAAACAGAGGGACTATTAATATCAAACATGCTACGGGATTGTATTAGATAGCTTGATTATTTTATATTTTCATCAACTATTCTTATTGGCGTCAGTCTTGATTTGTTTGAATCAAACAAAAGAAACAAAAAAATTAACTTAAATACTAATTGCCAGTTTGTCTTTTGTTTTTGGGGGCATCGCCCACAACAAATCACACACACAAAATCTATGAGCAAAGGCTTGTTCAAGTAAACCACAAGAAAACAGTTTAAAAGCTGTGGGAAAAGTTTACAGTTGTTCACATCTTGATTGGGTTTTAATTGTACAACGCTAATTTGTGGTGTGGAGGAGGGGGGGGGGCAAACGCCAACTCGCTGTTAATTTCCAAGTTCTTTACATTTCCCCTGATAAGGTAGCTATCAACTAGCTCTACCAAGAAATTGCCCTAACTAGAACTATATAATTGTTGGAATTGACTTACAATTAGATGGGCGTTGTTTAGAATATTTAAATAGCTTGTACTACATGCATGCTACATGTGCAGGTGTTAAAGGTAATTCTTGGCGCTGTGAAAGTTCCAGGAGTTATTGTAGCATTACTTAAAGTATCTATGAAATTATTGTTTTGTTTTGGCATTCTTTTATAAATAAATAATGTATTTTGTGTGGCACCCAAAGCAACTTTACATTGTTCAATAAATTGATGAATTTAAATAGCAACTTTTAGCCATTTAGCAACAATATAATATATATTATTTATATTATTTACCACAAAGAAAGCTAATTTTTAAATTCGCAATTTATGGTTAAATAAATTAATATATTTCATAAATATTTCATTAATAGTTGTAGTATTAAAAGTAAATTAACGAATATATATTATTTATCATAAAGAACACTAATTTTTAATTTAACAATTAATAAATATAAATATTATGGTATTTGTAAATGTTTCGTCAATTATTTATGTTTATATTAAAGTATACTTTGCGTAAATAAATTTAAATTTAGTTATATTATTCAAAAAATTAATATACATTACTTAACATTAAGAAATCTATTTTTATTTATTAATTTATTATTTAAAATATTCTTTAATGTTATATTAATAAATATTTTATGTAAATAAATTTCAAAAATGTTTGTATTACTAAAATTATAATAACTATTACTTAGCCCAAATCAAACTCTGATTCCTCAATTATTTGTGAATGAAAATTTATCGCAATTGATTAATTGATTGAATTATAATAATAAATATATACATATGTACATACATACATATTTATGTATCTACATAAATATTTATGTATCTACAATAACTTCGTCTTTTATCTGTATCTCTTATTTAGAACAACCTCGTTTTCGCAATTATGCATTCATTTTTATAGTATGAAAATAAGCAAACTCAACAGATAACAATCTTGTTTTCTTTTCTCTTTCTTTCTTTCTATCTCCTTGCTTTGCAGTTTGTTTCACATGTGTCACGGATTGCTTTATTCGGATTCCTTTTCTTCCTTCCGCAAGCACAACTGTTTATTTTTCATTCTCTCTTCTGAGTATTTTCGTTCTCATAGTTCCCCTTTATGGCAATCGACAAATAACCGCTTTCCACTACGAAGTTTACGTACATTTATGTTCGTTTTTACATGTACAGTAACATCGTAGTGGAAACGGGTCATAAGTCGTAGCAAATCATTTAACTCTTCTATGTTTCTCTGCACTGTGATACTTTAATATCAATTACGAGCAACTACAGCTAAATGTGCTTCCCAAATGGTCGCACCCTTGCATATTTGATGGAAAACATGTCTGTTTATATTTCCAATAATGCCCAAAGGCTTATTAATATCCCTGGCTTAGAACTCTGGCCAATGCATTGCAATGTTGTTAATAGCCAAAGGTAGAGATGTCCAGTTGTCGTTTGTCGGTTGTCGGTCGATGGCAAAGCGACAAATTTGCACTAAACGCAAGTGCAGCTCCCATCTACCTTCTACTTCCCCAGTCTGGGGTTAGTTCAGTGTGTCCCGGACGGGTTGGGGGGAGCCTCTGGTCAGGCACAACGACTTAACGGCAATTAATGCAAATGAAGGTGGATGTGCCTGGCCACAGACTGTGTCTCTCCCTTACTCGCTCGCTCTCACTCTCTCTGTCTCTCCTTGTCGTTCGCTCTCGCTCTTACTCTGTATGTTGAAACTGGAATGAGACTGCAGGGCATTTTGGTGCACTTGTGCATGCCTAATTATTAGGACAATTTACTCATGGAATTTGCCTATTAATTAGCTATTGCACACGACCGTAGTTATATGTAGTCGTTGACGACGACCAAGTTTGGATTTGTGGGCTTTGACTTAATGCACTCATTGATTATAATGAAATCAGACAGAAACTTCATGTAAGTCTGCCCTCGGTCTCTGTATCTGCGGCTCTTTGTCTCTCCTTCTCTCTGGAGTTTGCCATCTTTTAATTTGGCCACGCTCATAATTAATAGGCAACCACCGCAGGCTTTAATAGGATTTCATCTCAAAGGCGATGGCTATACGGTTTGCCTTCCTGCGAATTACCCCCAAAATGCGTTGAAATAATTTCGCATGATTTATGTTTGTGTCGACTTTTCAAATTAACGCGCTTATGAGCGGAGTTCGGTTATAGTCGCCAGTCTGATGCGCTGCATTTGATTTGTAGAGCATTAAGATTAATGTAAAATTTATCAGAATTAATTTAGAGCTAAAATTGTGTTTACTTGAACTAAGCAATAGGTTTCGATTGTTGTGCCTTCTTAACTTCCCTTAATTTGCAGTTGTTATACCTTATATAAGCAAGTTACTTTTGGGGGAGCATACTTTGGCACAACAATGTCTTCAGTTGCCACCCCAAAGTTCAAATTAAAAATAATAATAATAGCAACAATAACAACAGGCAAATCAGTCGTGCGAAATGCTAAAAAATCGTAGTATATCCTTAGACTTATATATATATATATATATGTGTGTGTGTGTGTGTGTGTGTGTGTGAAAGGAAACATTATTAATCAATGTCCAGAGTAGAAATTCTTGTTGCCATGTCTTTGACAGGAGTCCAATGAGGCCGCCTCGGCTGTGCCACAAATTGAGACTGTGTCCAGGTCTGTCCTAAATTCGCGTCCCTTGGGGCAACACTGGAGACACTCATCGCCTGGGGCCCCGGCATAAAGCAGCTTAAGCCTAATGGCGGCCACTTTTGGCCAAGGACAGAGCCAAGCCGTGTTGAGCTGAACGTTGAGCGAACTTTGCTAATTTTCTTTCCTGTCACGTTGATTTTTTGTTTACCATTATAGCTGTTGGACTGTTGTCGCCACCTAGCAAAAAGGACACCCTCCCATGGCCAGACGCAATGGAAGCCAACTTGATTTACGTTAACGCCGCTTCTATAGCCGAGCGGCATTTCAATTAAATTTTATTTTCTATGAGCGTTCTGGGCGTTCAAATCAATGAAATATAATCGAATTAATTACGTCTAGCTGGCAGTTGGATCCACTCTCAGTTGCAGCATCTATGTGTGAGAGTGCTATAGAAAGTCCGGTTCGTGCCACATAAATTTGCGATTCGGCTGCGATTCATTGCCCACTGATTTTGGGCCCGGATTTTGTATTATTGTTAATGGCCAAGTTGTGTTTGGCCATTCAGCTGCTGCTGCTGCTGACTTTGCATAAGGATCTGGCATTCATAGTCTTTCGACCACGTTCCAGGGGTTGCAAATCTCAATGGCGCTCCTGGACGGCTCCTTGCCGCTGTCCTTGTCCATTTCTCGTTTCTTGTTTTTAATTAGCATTCAGCTGGCAAAGAGTCGCCTCTTTGTTGCGTAATTAGCTGAGTTTTGATTTATTGCCAGGCGAATGTTTGGCAGCTTGTCGTTCCATCCTCATTCCCAGGTGCTAAGCTTCTGCCTTTGCTTCCTCCGACTCCCCTCTCTTCAACACTCTGACAACATTGCTGATGCAAATATTTACACAAAATTAAATTTGTCAAACTGGCAGCTTAATGCTTTGATGCGTTTCATCGCTTTGTATACAAACAACAACAACAACAAAAAAGAGAAAAAACAAAAAGTAAATTAGTTAAATATGCTATACATTTATTAGTTGTAATAGATAAACAAAGGGAAAGCTGACTTTACTTTAGATAAACAGCAAAAGACTGTTATAAGTTCAGTTTGGCTTGAATATCACAAATCTTATTCATTTAAGATTATTAAAATTGTGTGATTCACAAAGGTTGCCATGTTGCTTAATTGAATAAATTGTATAAAATGCATAAATGCAATGAAAGTAGAGCAGTTGCCTTAGATCGACTGCAATTAAACGCATAATCATCTTCAGTCTGAATTCATTGCCTTTAATAAATCCCTGGAAATTATTATAAAATTACAAAAAAAAAAAAAAAACACTGAAAATGCTCGAGTTTATAACAATGTTGCTTATTGCATAATAAAGTGTTGCGAACACATGACTGCAAATTAACAATTTAATTTTCATTTTAGCCACGAAACTATTGTTGTTGTTGCTGTTGTTGTTCTGTTTCGCTTTTCTCTCACTTGTAATTAACTTTTATGATGTAATAAAAATGCTGCTTAATGTAATGCAAGCCTATCCAACAAGTTCAATTTGCTATAATGTAAATCAGTGCGATTATGATGAAAATTGTGTCTGTCTGTGTCTGTGTTGGCCTTGGCAACACACAGAGCAAAAGACTTGTGTGGTTCAGGCCCATGAAAATCTTATTAGTCCGCGAAGCAATAAAAAAATGAAACCTCATCGCTGCAATCTGCATAATATACATGCACTACATAAGCGAATAACCATATACATAATAAATATATATATATATATATATATCTTGCTTGCTATCCCTCTCTTTCTCTATTTCATCTGTCTCTCTCGCTGTGTCTCTTTGTTTGGCGACTCCCCTCGGGCATTGCAATTATGCGTTTGTCCAGGTGGCTTCGGCACTGGCACAAAGGCAACGCTGACCAGCCGATAATTAAATAATTTTAATGCAATAATGCTGGAGAATGCAGGCACAGAGAGAGAGAGAGACTGCCAAAGAGAGAGAGAGAGAGAGATAGTGAGGGAGAGGGGGGACATCACAGAGAGAGAATTGAGCCAGCACTATCAATTTGTACATCGGCTTAATTGATAATCTTTGGCTATTATTTAAATGCAAGCACGTCGAAGCTTTGATTCGATTCAATTTGTTGCGCTAACGATTCCAATTTGATTGCGGGAGCACAACCCCAACAACAACAACTACAGCAACAACAACAAATACAATGTATATGCGTGTGATTGTCCAAGTGATGGACAGACTCTGAAGTTGCCTATTATTTTATAGGGCGTCCAATGCTTTTGTGGGTGGGATGTGTATTTAATTTGTGTGTGTGCGTGTGTGTGTGTGTGTGTGTGTGTGTGTGTGTGCGTTGCCCTAGCCCGTTCAATGATAAACTGGCATTCAAACAATTCTCTTGTTTAATTTGAAGGCATTTGCGGATAACTGCATGTTTATTGAATTAGAGATATCCAATCATTGAGCTGACTTAGCTGAGGTGCAATGTAAGCCAAATCAGCGGGAATTGCTTTACATCTCTTCGATCTGTTTGATAACATTGATAACATATCTGCAGATATTTAGCATAACAGATTCTTTGAGCTATATTGAACTATACTATTTCCATAAACATCTGATAATGTTCTCTCTCTCTCTCTCTCTTCTAGAGAAGCTCAACCCATAACTCCATTCGTTTTAAGGTGAGTAGCCTCATTTGTTTGATTGCTGATCCATTATGTAATGCTTATGTTATTTAAGCTCAAGGCCCCTCTAAATCCGCACTGCAGTTGTTTATAAAGCCCACAAAGTGCTCACGCCAAATTAGTCCCAGTTTCAAAATGGCAACTTCAAAGTGCACAATTGGCACAGGCACAGGTGCTGGGGCAAATGGTGTTGGTTTTGACCACACCTCCAGTACAACAACAACAACAACAACAACAGCAACAACAACTGACCACCCAATTGCCATACCTCTTGCCCCGTCTGACTGTCTGACCTGACCTCCTGTTGCCTCCTCCAGCCTGACCTGCTTTGTTTTTAGCTTTGCCCTATGTTCCCTTTATATGGCCGGTTACTCATACCCCCCTGCCCCTCCTTCTATTCACCAGCTCCCTTCTGGACAACCTATTAATACCCCAACAAGGCCGTAGCAGCCACAGCCAGCCTAGTGGAGCCTGGAGTGGGTTAGCAAATGCATTACAACCAAATAAAAAGCTAATTAAATTAAAAGCTAATTTTAGAGTGAAAGTAAAGCGCAATTGCTAGCCGGCAGCTTAGCCGCATCGAAGTTGTCAAAGAGCATAGAGAATGCATAGAATAATTTGTATATACTCTTCATGGAAGTGTGGATATTATGAACTGTTTAGTAACAGAAAAAACATGAGAGAATATAAATCATTAATTAGCATAAGCACAAATACTGCATACAATATTATAAATAATTAACTTATATATATTTTAGATTTACATGGAGAAAATTAAACAATTAATTTAATTAAAAATAATTACATTTTATTATTTTGAGCATATCTATAATTTATATTTTACTATATAAATATTTATTTATATATATATAATAGTTTATTAATAATTATTACATTTAATTACAATTAGAATATGCAGAAATATTATCTATAAAATTATATTTTACTAACTAATATATAAATAACTTTGATTTCATATATTTTAGATTTACAAGGAATAAAAAAAATTGGAGAAAATAAATCAAATAAAATTGTTTTAAGATAAAGTAAATTATTACACAGAAAAGCCTAATAATTTATATTTTACTATATATTTATATATAAATATTTGATATTAAAGAAAAGTTTATTAATATTTATTACATTTAATTATAATTGAAAAAAGTAAAAATACTGTCTATAAAACTAAATTTTACTAACTTATATATAATAATGATTTAAATTGACGTTCTCAAGACTTCAATTCGTTCTCATTTCCAACTAAATATTTTCTATGGAATTACGTGTTCGTCGAGTTATTTCTCTATGCTCTTTGCTTCTTTTATTTACCAATTTAAAACAAAAAGAGAAAATGAGAAAAATTAAATTTTATGTGTCATCCAAAATGATATGATAAACGCCACAATATGTTGAATTTATTCTAAAAGACTTTAGTTTATGGGCTTTGTTGGTCGCCTGGTTTGAAGGCAAAAGCAAAAGCTGTTCGCAGCGACAGTGCCTACAAATTGTGTGTGCACGAGTCGTCGGTCGACGAGTTCGACATCGGCGTACACTTCAATAAAATAATGCCCGCTGGGGAACATATGGCAGTGCAGAATTTTATTACGCCGTTTATGGCTTTTCAGCGTTATGATGATAGGGGCGGCACAGCAGCAGCAGACGGAGGGGGAGGGTGGAGAGTGGGCAACGGCATTGGACAATTCGGCCTGGTTACCAATGCTACCAATGGACGTCGCGTCGGTGCGCGAATATTTATTGATGTCAACAATGCAGGGGAGCGAGGAAGCGATAGAGAGAGAGAGAGAAAGAGAGTGGGAGGAAGAGAGTGTGAGCTGTGGCCGGGTGGGAGTGTAGGCGTCACTGAATGTGGGATGAGCTACGTGCTGGCATTTAAGTATTAAAACGCGGTCGATGGACGCTATCAATGCGCGTTGATCTAAACGCTTGACACGCCTCGGCGCCCAACGGCGTGTGGCATATGCCAATGTTGAGGGTGGGCGGCAACCCTTTCCTGCAGTCCTGATCTGATAACAATCGGTATGAAGAAAATTACTTAATTTTTTTCCCCATTCTCTTTCTTTTTCT
Source organism: Drosophila funebris (assembly GCA_018901825.1). Taxonomy (NCBI): domain Eukaryota; kingdom Metazoa; phylum Arthropoda; class Insecta; order Diptera; family Drosophilidae; genus Drosophila; species Drosophila funebris. Next base: position 5,122,502 of record JAEIFK010000688.1, read on the forward strand.
TCTCTTCTTCTTCTTCTTCTTCATTGTCTGCTTGTTCTCATTCCCAGTGAGTTGTAAAATTTAGCACGCGACTCATAATTCAAATGTCCTCGCAACATTGTCGTGGCAGTTGGTTGACTGTTCTGTTTGGCTTGGTTTGCTTTAGCTTGTCTTACCTGTGCCGCACACGTAGCTCAAAGCATATCCTGCTGTTGTTGTTGTTATTGTTGTTGTTGCCGCCAAGTCGTTTGCCCTTTTTATTTTTCCAGAAAATTTGTTTATTGCGGCACTTGAGCAAAAGTGGCATCATCTTCCAGCAGATATTACGTAGAGGCTTTGGAGCTGATGATGGTGCTGGTCCTGGTGCTGTTGCTGGAGTCGGAGTTGGATACTCGGATACTTGGATTCGACGTGCTTGCGCCATTTTTGCCTTATCCTTCCGCTTGTCTGTTTGTTTGTGCTTTGCTTTGCAGAAATCGTTAAAGAAATGACAAATAAGACGCCAAACTCCTTCCCCTGTTAAGCACCCCCACACTCTCTCTCTCTCTCCCCCTCACTCGCTTTCTCTTTTCCTGTCAACGGTTTGACGCTGGCTTTTGTTGTTGTTGTTGTTGTTGTGTTTGGACCCAGCTAAAAGTAAACTAATATTTCATTTGAAAAATATACCAGAAATGTCTTTTGTACATTTATTTTTTGACATGTTGTTTTGTTTTTCACTCTCCCACTCTCCCTCTCTCTCTCTCTCTGTTTGTCTGTCTATTGCCATTCGCATCTCATTCTCTGCTTCATTGCATAAACGCACGTTCACAGCGGGACAACAACAACAGGACAAACACGAACAACAGCAACCACTCGACAAGTCCTTGAGCAATGTTCGCGTTCAGATTTACGAGTATAGAAAACGTTTTCATTTGAATAACAAGCCACACAAATATTTTGGACAGCCTTAGATCCGGCTAAGACATTGCTTTGTACGTGTACCAAATGCTTTTCTTAATACAAAAAATGAAGATAGAACTGCTCTGACAGCCTCTATGAAATATCTATCTTTGAGATATACATTTATTTGAGTTAAACTCAACTGCATTGAAGCTGACTCCTTAATTGTTGAGTTATGAGCTACTACTCCTACTACACCTCCTACAACTACTTCTACTACCACTTCTACTACTATTCTACTACCAGTTCTACTACTATTTATACTATTATTTCTACTACTATAGCTACTACTATTTCTACTACCACTTCTACTACTATTTCAACTAACACATCTACAACTACTTCTACTACCACTTCTACTACTATTTCTACTCCTATTCATACTAATACTTCCACGCCCACTTCTACTACTATTTCTACTACTATTTATACTACTACTTCTACTATTATTTCTACTACTATTTCTACTACTATTTCTACTACCATTTCTACTACTATTTCTACTACTATTTCTTTCTACTACTATTTCTACTACTATTTCTACTACTATTTCTACTACTATTTCTTTCTACTACTATTTCTACTACTATTTCAACTACTATTTCTACTACTATTTCTACTACTACTTCTACTATTACTTCTACTACTATTTCTACTAATACTTCCACGCCCACTTCTACTACTATTTCTACTACTATTTATACTACTATTTATACTACTACTTCTACTAATATTTCTACTACTATTTCAACTACTATTTCTACTACTATTTCTACTACTATTTCTACTACTATTTCTACTACTATTTCTACTACTACTTCTACTATTACTTCTACTACTATTTCTACTAATACTTCCACGCCCACTTCTACTATTACTTCTACTACTATTTCTACTACTACTTCTACTATTACTTCTACTACTATTTCTACTACTATTTCTACTCCTATTTATACTATTATTTCTACCACTATTTCTACTACTATTTATACTACTACTTCTACTTTTATTTCTACTACTATTTCTACTACTATTCCTACTACCACTTCTACTACTACTTCTAGTACGTACTAATGTACGTACAGGGCTCACTATCATTATTTTATATGTCTCTCCTTGGCCTCCTTCTCTATAGCAACGTATGTGGTGTGGTCTACATAATGAGGTACCCAAGAGCAGCCACAACTTTAACAATTTCAACAAAGGGCTGCAGAGAAAATAGCCCAGATTTGTGTGTGTGTGTGTATGTGTGGGAGAGGGGAAACTTGTTGTTATTGTTCAGTCTTTCATCAATTTTCCCGCTGCTGTTCTTTGTACATTTTTCTCAGTTCTCAGCGTTTTCGCGGCAACTGAGTTAAATCAAGTTCCCCAACAAGTATTTTTTTGTTTATTTTTATATTTTTAATACACATACATAGAATTTGTTTTCTTTTTTTTCTATTTAACATTTCATATTATGCAGCTCATAATAAACCTACTAAATTCTATTTAACTTTGCTGCGCTTTTGAAAACCATTTAAATATAATGAAAAATATTTTATAAAGGCGCTGCAAAAACACAAATAAAATGCAGGCAAATTTTCGCAATGCTTGGGTAATTTTCATATGTGTGTTGGTGTGTGTGTGTGTGTGTGTGGAAAGCTTTTTGATATTTTCAGGCAGAAAATATTATACGACGAGCTTGTGTAAAAAGGAAGTTTTTAATTAAATTATGTGTGCAGTTAAATGTAAAGTAAAAAGCTGCAAAAATTCCCAAAGACAAAAATTATGCGGTAAATAAAATGGACATACATAACTATACAAGGGTGGGACGATGTGTGTGCCTTGGCTAGGGACTATGTTTGTGTGTGTATATACTATGAACTGTGGGCGTGGCACAATATGCACAGCAATTGCCCTTGAAGCGGCAGCACAGTTTCATTAATTTTCCAAAATGTCAACAACTAATCTGCCAATTTGTTACATTTTTCCCTGCAGTCGCCTAAGGGTTGGGGTTAGTCTGGCAGAGGGGATGGTTGGGGGGGGGAGGTATTGGATTAGCAAATTGCTTGTACGCCACAGCAACAAAATCCTGTTTACTTTGTCAACATGTGTTAATGCCGCGAGTAAGCCATGAAAATCGAAGACCAGCCAACATCTGAGACCATCCTATGCAAGTGGTTGTTGCTGCAGTTGTGTTGCTGCTGCTGTTCGCCTTCCAATTCTCTTAGCCGTTTCAATGTTTGGCAGTTGCTCTCCACTAATTTCTGCTACTTTGGCGCAAGTTTTCTTGTCTCAGGAAGGCGATTAATATGTCACGACAATATCAAAGCTAATTGATCAGCCGACAAAGCGATGTTCCCACAGAATGAGAGAGAGAGAGAGACACCCACAGATAGAGGGAGATAGAGACAGCGACAATGTCAACTTGGTAATTAGTTGTGGAACAGCTCAAGTCTATCAGGAGCTGAGGTGATTCGCTTGACTAATTATGCAGGCGTTGACCATTTGACTATTGCCAAAGACAAGTTGTTGGACTGATTGGCCAACAAATGAAACAACTTGATATAAATAAATAAATAGTAAATAAAGAAAGGTATTCATTCTTTACATTTGCAGATTTTTATTTACATTTTATATTTCCTAATATGTTAAATTAATGTATAGACAATTTAAAAAGCTTCAGAGTAGTTAACGAATTAACATTTATAACTATACCCTCTGCTAAGGAGACAAACTCTAACTTATGCGTTTCAATTCATTCTTAACGATTTCCTTTTACGACCGTCTTCCACGACTTCTCTCTTGAAATTACTCTTGATTTGAGCTCTCAATTCTGCTTTCAGTCCTAATTCTGCTACTCTTTGCTTGGCGTTACCATTTAGTTGCAGTGCTACTCTTCGTTTCATATACATATATGTATAAGTGTGTGTGCATATAAAGCAGATCAGCTGTTCTTCTGCTCATCCTGTGGATTGCAGGCAGAACAATAGTTCGTCAGCGCTTAAGTAGTTTTGCGTCTCCTTTTCTGCTATTCATTCTGTGCATTGCCTTTTCGTATTTTGACAGTGTCTTCTGCATTAACCCTTGTGTACACTTGTACCGAATTAAATACATTTGCATGCGACTGTATAAATTTGATATTTACTTTTCTAATTTCATAACCCGCTAAATACTTTTACATTAAACAAATATCTAAATATAATATACTTTGATTATTTCATAGTTCCTGTTACTAACAAATTAAATTTCCTCTTCATTCCCCCTTACCTGATTGCATTTGCGTTTAATGGACACTTTGGATACTTTACACCCTTTAGAAATCTATGTGTGGATATGTGCCCCTATACTCATCTATTTATATGCAAAGGTTCATCAAGTCCTTGAACTCTTAGCACAACACTATGTTGGGTTCGAAGCGTAAACACACTTCTACACTTCTCCAACCGCTCGAGGCCCTTCACACCGTACACCATACACCGCACAACACACAACTCACACACCTCAAACAGCCACATCTCTTATTTATCTGTAACGACTGATGGATAAACCCCAAAATAACAGTGTTACGCTATATATAACCCATACTTTATCTACCCTCAGCTATTAGAAGTGGACCCCAGCTAGCTACTGTGCTCTTCCTATCTTCCTATGCCTGTCCCTATTCCTATCCCAATCCCTAGAGTTATCCATGTCCGTTGGCATTGCTGTGGCCCTGCGATATGCGCATTTGTTAAGTGAACTGTAAATACAATTTCACATATGACGCGAGCTCCGAGCTGAGAGTGTGTGTGCACAACAAGACTGAGCTGAGTATCATCAGTTTTTCAGGGTTGCCACATATGACGGGGTGGCACCAATTTCAATTTATGCGATACAAGCGATAACTCTTTGCCATCCTGTTGCCCCCAGCCCATTGTCTCTCTCTCACCATTCGCGTTGCATGCAAAACAAAGCTACCTGCACATTTGTTGGCGGCATCGATGGCAATTGCCGGCGCGTGCGTCTGCCCTTCAACCTGAAATCTCTCCCTCTCTCTCTCTCTCTCTCTCCCTCTCTCTCTCTCTCTCTCTCTCACTCTCTTACTCTATCTGCCTGTAACTCTGTCTGTCTGCCTGCTTCCTGCTCCATGCGGGGTGCATGCAGACCTTGATCCAATTTAGTCGTTCCGCACTCCAAAATCCGTCTCCCTTCCTCCCCTTCCCCACCGCTGTTGTTGTTGTTGGTGTAATGCGTCGCAACGGGCGAGCGTCTGCATTAAAATAACATTTTTCTATTGGATTCAATACTTCAACTCTGACACCGTTCAGCACTTGGTGGTGGGGGGAGACTGAAAGAGAGCGGGGAAGCTGGCAGGGATATATTTTATTTCATGGGTGTTTAAATTTTAAAATAACAAGCGACGTTGGCATCGGCATCGTTCACTGACACGTGGCATTCAAGCGCAGGAATGGGGCAATAACAACAACAACAACAAGAAGAAGAACAGCGACAAGGCGACACCAGGTGGGGTTAAAGTGTACCCGCCGTTGGCCATAAAGCTCGTGTTACAAAGCGTCTGGCGACTTCATTTGCCGCGTGTGCTTGTGTTATTGTTGGTGGCAAGTGTATTTGTTTATTGGCCTCATTGGCGCTGCTACAATTGCATTTGCCATGGGCAACTAAACAAAGGTCGCCGTGCAAAAGCCAAAGTCCTTGGGCTTCTCTTAGCATTGCCATTTCCATTTCCATTAACATTTTTGGTTGGGGGTTACAAGCACTTGGCTTTCATCTAATGCGACTTCAACTTGATGGGCTTATGTAAATTATGTCAAAATGATAGCTCAGCTCGGCTTTACGGCAGGTGCCGGCCTGCCCCGCTTTTCCAGCTGCAAGTCATTCAGAGTTGCCACCATATTCGCTTCAACTAACAACTCATGCTTCATATATCAAAGAAATGTCCTTGAAAGTGAAACTCATCAGTATTTTGTAAATTTAAATAATATTTTCGTATAGGTCGCTTGATCCATTTCAAAACATGAGGAAGGCAGGAAAATGCGTTACCCCCTTTGAAATATGATGCTAGGAATAGTTTCTAAGCTTTTACTAAATAGAAGTATCTCTGGGTTGTGCGATACTTGATTATATCAAGTGTGCAGCTAGTATTTCCGCCAGAGGAAGTGCCATCCTTAGTTGTAGCTATCTCTCTGGTCAACTCCCTTGTGCTAAATCAAATCGTTTAATTAGTTGTACCTCAGTTGGTTAAGGTTTTCTAAGTAGAGTGTTTACCTTCTTGATTTTACTTAGAATTACTCACTCAGCTGACACAAGGTCCTGAAGAAAACCCTCTAGACTCCAACTAGACCAAGATTTTTGCTTTTCTCTGCTTGTCTGCTTGTTCCCCCCTCGAGACACACATAATATATGGCCCAAACCCCATGCGAATTTTTTACTTTAAAGTTGATTTGATCTAAGCCTTGAGCATTACCTATGTTGCATGGGAACAGTGGCAGGAGAGAGCCGTGGAAAGCGTTTTGAGAAATGGCAAGTTGTTTTCCTTTTCGCATTGCTGTTGACTGAGCGACCTTTTATGTAAATTTTGTTCACCCATATGCATTCGCTTGTAAATCCGCAGCTGTTGTCAGTCGCAGTGGCCATTAGTCAGTGGATGCTGCGCCAGAAGTGTCCATAGCTGGTTACACTCTTGCGCCACACTTAAGACCGTTAACTGCAACAGCAACAGCTCAAAGTTCGTTGATGCCACTTCTTTATTACCTTCTTTTCGCTATTTGACTGACTGACTCAGTGTCTCAGGGTGGGTGCGGAAATGCTTGCACAACGGCCGACTGCCAACAGCCAAATGCCGACACGCGCACAGGATTTTCTGTCACTGACACCCTTAACCTCACCCTTAGTCCGTGTCTCAGCTGCAGCAATCCCCCCTTGAGATGTGCCTCCCATTGCATAATTATCAGTGTGCGCACTAATGAAGCCGACGCCGTAAAATATGACGAAGGACATGTGCCGGCCGTCCAGCTAGCGGGATTTGTATGGCCTAAGCAAACAGACGTCCTCCGCCCCTGCCTAAAGTTCAATTTGCCTGGCGCCTGCCAAAAAAATTTGACGCTTTTACGCAATTTTTCTTGGCCCATTATGTTTATTATTGTCTTAGCTTGACGCATTGTCCATTTCTCGGGGAGGTTATGGTAAAACTTCCATGCATTATACTTATTGCTTAGCCCGGCTGTACCCCGGCTGTATCCCTCCCCCCAACGTAATCCCACGCTGTACCCTCTCAGCTGACTGGCTCTTAAATGTTTGCACACAAGCGCGTTTATAGTCACAGCTTCCTGCCGTTTGCATTCATAATCCTAATGGAATTGATTTCAGTCCTGATCTTAGCTCTGAATGGACGGATAATGTACGAAAATTGCCGCTGCTGCGGTTTGTCAGGAAGCTGTCTCCTGACAGAAGAGGACGACCCCGCTGCCCGAAAACAAAAGCTGACTACCATATGCCAAAAACTTTCTCTGGCCTTAAGGGTCGCGACTTGTGCCTGCCCCCCCACACATGCAATGTCTTTCAGTGGGCAATAAATGAGTGCTTATAAATCAAACGAATGCTTATTATATTCATGCAGTTTTAATGAGTTTTACTGCTGCCTCCTGCTGTCTAAGTGTGTGTGTGTGGGTGTGTGTATGTTTCCTATGGATTGAAAGCGGCAGTCGACGCATAATTGTTTATCCTTTTAGAGGCCTGCCTGGTTCATGGAGGTCATTGACTGGTCTATGTGCCTGTTGGGCAGCATAGTGGGGGTTACTTCGGCTTGGAATTATTCTGATGCTATGAACGTCAGACTGCAACTAGACAATTAATATAATTACTTATTGTATTCAATTTGTAATCATTGCTACTAGTTTTCTATTTTTAGCTATATTAAGATGCGATTTATTTGGTTTTAATTAGTTGTACAAGTTGAAGTCGTTGGAAATATATTATTAAACTGAAGTACTTCCCAAGTAAATCATCTATTAAATAAATCTTTCAATTTTCAATAACTATAACTACTTAATTCTATAAATGTTTAGGAAATACTCAAGAAGTCTCCTTAATTATAATGTATATTCAAGTACTATGAACTAATTACAACAAAGCAAAGCAACAATTTTAAGCATGCAACAATTACTTATCAAGCTGGAAAACTTAATTTGAGCCACAGAGTCAACACATTTAACTTATCCATGCAATTACCCCAAAAACTGTAAGCTTAGCTAACTAGTTTAAAAACTAAACATTGTGTAACTTACCCCAAAAGCCCCAACAACAACAACAACAACAACAACAACAGCAACAACAGCAACAACTACCACAACAATGACAACATGAATGACAATCTTCAAGTCTTACACACACACATACCCAACTTTTGGGCAGCTCTTTAATTAACAACTTTTCTTGGATAATATGAAAACAAGTTAAGGTGTAGTAACTCCCTTAAGCGTAGAACTATTTGTTAAACAACCGACAAATCAGTAAAGAAGAAGCATTTGAAGTAATTAACTAAAAACAAAGTCGAAGAAATGTAAGTAGATAAACATTAAGTTTAGCTACGGACAATGTTAAACACAATAATTTGCTTTTAATTTGACATTTTGTAATTCAAACGAATGTCCACAACGGGACATCCAGGACAATGTCGTGGAGGCGAGCCAATAATTTCACTTGAAATATATGCAAAGAGCAAATGAAATTTTGCCACGGCGGGTCAAACATATCAATGAAGGGTTTTCGATGTTGCCCTGTTGGCCAACACACCGACCACACACACACACGCACACACACACACACACAACCCTTTCACGGCAACAACGAGATCGAGGGAAACAACTCACATTTACGGCAATCGTCATTAGCAGCAACCGAGGCCACAGCAAATGAGCTTGGATACCCTCATTCCAAATGAATGAATGCCAGCATTCAGCAACGTCCTATGTCATTCACTTGCGGTTTAGTGGCGTCCTCCGCATGCACCAACCAATCCCGGTCCAGACCTGCTAGCTTTTTCGACACACAGCCAAAAATATTTGCCGCTTTTGAGGTTCAGGTTTGGGTTTCGGCCTGCCTATATCTCGACCTGCCTTGGTGACAATTGAAAATCCAATAAAGGTCGTTCCCTTTGGTCCCTTTCCCTTGCCCAGTCCTCCCTTGCCCAGTTCCCTTGCCCTGTTCCCCTGGGCTGCTGCGCTATACGGCTATACTCTCTAGCTTTAGCTATTTTAATTTAAACGAGGTTGCTGCCTAATCACAAAACCGGCGACGTTTTGGAAACCCCAGACCAGAATACGCATCCTGTGTGGCCAAAATATTGAAGTAATGAACTTGCTTTATGTTAGCACTGGGCGGTTTGCTCTGTGGGCTCTATCAAAATGCCACTAAACTTGAACGTTGTTTGAGGCTGTTTTGGCAGGACCATAGAACATAGAACATAGCACTGGGCACTTTGAGTTAATGGCACATAAATTCTGTGCTCTCTCTCTCTCTCCCTACCATCAGTTTTGATTACTTGGGCGTGGTCAAGTGCCCAACGAAAGCCCAAAGGCAACAACAGCATCATATTTGTTGGTCTCTAGGTTTCTATTCCCTATTCATATGTATGGTCAAACGATACAAAGACTCCTTTAGCAAATCGATATGTTTCCTCTACTCAATTTGTTGATATTGCTAATGTGTTAAGGAGTCGAACAAGTTGGCAGCACAATATCATTATATATAATAATAAAATTAATTGAAAATAAATAGTAAATTTAATGAAATACATTTATACAATATTATTTATTATATATTATTATTATTATTATTATTATTAATTAAAGATAAATATTAATTTGGGAATAAACTTTAGAATTGTTTTTTTTGGCAAGTTGGCAGCTCAATATCTTCATTTATAACAATAATATAATTATAAAAATTAGTAAATAGAACAAAAAATCAAACTAAATGTAATAAACAAATTATATATTATTATTTTACTAGGCGTTATATATTTATACATTTAATAATTATATTAGCATATAATTATTCACATAATAATACAGTTTAGAATTGTTTTTTCAACAAGTTGGCAGCTCCTAATAACGCCCACATATGAAGCTTAAGTCATTTGGTTCTGAATTCATTCGTTTTATTTGTAGTTCCATCTAATGTTTGCCTCTCATTGTGCCTTGGCAAGTGGGCAGCCCCAGCCCCAGCCGCCGCCCAACTGGGCTTATTACCAACCCCATGCAATGGTGGAAAGTATAAAAGACTTGATTGAAATGAGGAACCAGCTGGCATTGCCTTCGCTTTGCCACATGCCATGCCACAGCCTCTTCTGCCCCTTTCCCAGGGCACACATGTCACCATGTCCTTCAACAGCTTTTGGCCTGGTTGGAGACTCAGATTGGGCAACATTGGATGGGGTGATGGTCAGTAACGACAGCAACACCTATGCGCAGGCAGTGGCAGTGGCAGGAGGCAGAGGCAGGAGGCAGATGCCACACAATGGACAACACACCACAAAACAAGTGTCGAGCAGTTAAGTTTTTGCCTCGAAAACGATGTGCGTGAATGTGTGTGTGTGTGTGTGTGTGTGTGGCAGTAGTTACTGTTCCAGGACCTGGTGTCAAATGCAAAACCGGATGCGGAAATGCAGGCAACAAGGGACGAAAGGGGAGCGGCAAACAGGACACCAGCCGGCAGCTAGTCAGGACATCAGAGCAAGCCAGTCAAGCGGGCAGACAAATCAGCTTTGCACACGCACACACACACACACACACGCACACTCAGGGACAGGGACATGAAGACAGACGCACAGTTGAGTGATTTTTCGATTATCATTTGCACGCCTTGGGTGACAAATCAAATGCTCAGCAAGTGCATTGAAGCCTGGCCCAAACCCCTATTCTTAGTCTGCCTGCTTTGCCAATCTATTGTTGTTGTTGTTGCAATTGCTGTAGTTGTTGTAATTGTTATGTATGTTGGCTGGCAAAATTTACAGGTGTTTCAAAGCAAAGCAGTTCAATGACAATGGTTGCCTGTGGTTGCCCAACTCAAAGGGTGAGTAGGAGCCGAGTAGGAGCAGAGTGTTAAGACAGCCTCTCTCTCTCTGAATGTTTACAAAACACTTTTTACTCCAGTTTACAGTCTAATCTGATCATTGCTTTAGTTAATGACAACTCACAGTATGTATTACTGCAGCAGTCCTAAATATTGATGTCTTATTGGGTTTAGTTTGGCTTACTGCTTAAACCAGAAGAATTTTAAGGGCTAAGTCTTGTGACTGATTGGTCTCTAGTTAGTCGGTGAAGTATATTAAGTTTCAGTTAACACGTTGTGGCCAATGTGTACGATCGTTTGCAGTGTTATTCTGTATGGATGATGGTAGCAGTGGGAGCAGGTGATAGCAGGATTAAGAAGTTAGCAAAAGGAGTTTGCATTTTTATAATTGAAACTTTTTTGAATGCTTTTTACTTATTATTATATTATATTGCGTTACTTTATATTATGTTATATAAATTTATATTATATTATATGAATTTATTTTATATTATAGTTAATAGTGTTGTTTAGGATCGCTGAATTGCTGCAGAGTTAAGTTAAGAGTTGGTAAAGAGCTTGAATTCTTTATAATTATGATTATATTATATTATAAATACATTTTCTAAATAAAATATAATATATATATACACATTTACATAAAAGAAATTAATAAATATAATATAAATAATATATAATTTAATATATTATATATATATATAAAAGATAAATATTCATTTTGACGGTTCATATGTGTTTTTCCAGCACTTGTCCCATATTTATCAAATACTTTCCCTTTATAATATTTATTAATAAGGCTTTCCTGCTATTATTAATAAGTCTCTATCTTTTAAGATTATTTTCACACATAATCTTAATAAGAAATACAACTTTGTATGCCTTGAAAAACTGCAAACTCAAATTACTTTCCAAGTAAATAATGATTAAACTATTCAACGATCAATTGCTTTTTATACTAGCGACAAGTATATATAAATATATATATTTATATATATATTTATACATTTATATTATATATTTATATTATATATTTATATTTATAGAATTTATAAAGTATTTGATATATTTGAAACAAGATTTCAGCATGTTTGCACACAGTTTAAGCTCAATTGTACAACAGGACGTGAAAGCTTTATTAATGTTCATGCAATTTATATGCGCATTTTATGACAATACACATATGCATGGCTATGTATTTGTATGTGTGTGTGCGTGTTTGTGTGTGTGTGTGTGTGTGTAACTATGTTTACTTTAATTACAAGCCTAGCATTGGTTCTGCTGCTGCCAGGGCCAAGTCCTTCGACTGCAATGGACAAATTTAATTGTAGCATGAAAGCAAGCCAATGACAACATTGCTAGTTGATGGATTTTGTTGATTGTAGGCCAAGAGACGATTGACAAATTAAATTGCTTATTGATGAGCGGGATACAATCTCACTGCGCGCTCTCTCTCTCTCTCTGTCTTTCTTTCTCACTCTCTCCCTCTCTCACACACTCAGCATGTCTCTCTCTCTCCTTCTCACTCTCTGCGTTGTTTGGAGTAGAAATTGCATACGTCGACTGCTTTTAGGCGTCGTCATCCTCTATGAAAATGAAATAAGTGCATAATGGAAATTTGCGAAAGCCAATTTGGTAATAATTTAAATTGAATATTTATGTTGTGCCTGTCTGTGTGTGTGTGGGTGGGTGTTTAGAAGAGTTGTGGGGGGAGTGCACTTCATTTACAATCAACTGCAGGCATTGTGAAGAGACAGTGGAGTAAGCGAGATGGAGCGATTGCTATGCATAGTACATTAGTTTTGAGAGCGCTGCCTATTTGCCTATTTGCATATGTCTATTTGTCTTTTGCCAATGAATTTCTAAAATATATATACACACACACACACATATATCTATTTACATTGGCAGACACACCCAACCTCGTCCTCCTTTGTGCCCTGTCAAAACTTCAACTGTCATAACACTGATGAGAGAGCCATTTAAATTAGAGTTTTGTTTGTATTGCATTAAGCCTAGACAAATTTGCCGAGTCACTTCACTGTTTGCACATGCATAGCCAAGTATGCACATTTATCGAATAGCCATAAAACACATTCATTTTGCCTTTTGTCAACTGCAAAAATGTCCCAACAAATTGGTGGTACATTATGTCAAATACTAAGTCTGACAAGACAAGAAAATATTAAGCATACGACACGTTGCACACAGCATACACATACAAAAAAATGCTTTGATGTTGACACAAAAATTGTTCAACAAATAAGTGCAAAATACCATTGAGCATACCTAACTGACTGCAATCTCAAAGGTATACGATATCAAAATGATTTTTCATGTTGTCTGTCTAGCAATTTTCTTCATCAAGTCAATTAAAGCGGAATAAATGTACTGGTATGTAAATATAATAGGGAATCAAATAAATCAAGGTTTTTACAATTATTAAATTGATGTTTGCCAAGAAAATATTTAATTTATTATAGTCAGAATTAGCAGAAATTTATTTATATATTTTTATATACAAATATAACTTGCATAACTTTTTGCTTTTTTATATAAATAAATAAATCAATAAATAAGTAAGTAAATAAATAAATAAAATAAATAAAATGAATAAAATAAATAAAATAAGTTAAATAAATAAAATAAATAAAATAAATAAAATAAATAAAATAAATAAAATAAATAAAATAAATAAAATAAATAAAATAAATAAAATAAATAAAATAAATAAAATAAATAAAATAAATAAAATAAATAAAATAAATAAAATAAATAAAATAAATAAAATAAATAAAATAAATAAAATAAATAAAATAAATAAAATAAATAAAATAAATAAAATAAATAAAATAAATAAAATAAATAAAATAAATAAAATAAATAAAATAAATAAAATAAATAAAATAAATAAAATAAATAAAATAAATAAAATAAATAAAATAAATAAAATAAATAAAATAAATAAAATAAATAAAATAAATAAAATAAATAAAATGAATAAAATAAATAAAATAAATAAAATAAATAAAATAAATAAAATAAATAAAATAAATAAAATAAATAAAATAAATAAAATAAATAAAATAAATAAAATAAATAAAATGAATAAAATAAATAAAATAAATAAAATAAATAAAATAAATAAAATAAATAAAATAAATAAAATAAATAAAATAAATAAAATAAATAAAATAAATAAAATAAATAAAATAAATAAAATAAATAAAATAAATAAAATAAATAAAATAAATAAAATAAATAAAATAAATAAAATAAATAAAATAAATAAAATAAATAAAATAAATAAAATAAATAAAATAAATAAAATAAATAAAATAAATAAAATAAATAAAATAAATAAAATAAATAAAATAAATAAAATAAATAAAATAAATAAAATAAATAAAATAAATAAAATAAATAAAATAAATAAAATAAATAAAATAAATAAAATAAATAAAATAAATAAATCAAATAAAACAAATAAAATATATAAAATAAATACATAAATAAATGAATAATTAAATAAATAAATCAATATATAAAGAAGTAAATAAATAATTTTAAATAATATGCTCATTAAAATTTCAAAACTCAAACCAAGTTAAAGTAAAGAACTTCTGAGAAAGCCTTTCCCAACCCCCCACAAGCGGCATTCATTGCCAACGGACATTAATACAATGTTGGTTTATTGAAATTCATTTGAATAGCGCAATAGCCATAAAGAGCTTACTCTAAGCATTCAGCAGGGTACACGAAGAAACGCAGACTGAAGTGCCCATTAGCTTGCTCAGTAGGGCCCAAATCAATGGCTAATCAATTGAAATATGCAGGGCAGCTTCCCCTCCATCAAATTGTCAACTTACTTCAATAAAAACACCTGAGTCTGACCTCAGTCAATCGGGGCCAACAAGAGCAACGAGGCAGCTTAACACCTGCGAACCGAACGAATCTGTTCATCATAATTTCTGCTCCATTTACGATTTGGCCATTAAGAATTCTAAGCAATTTCCTTATCAGCTTAGATGAAATCCTGGCCGGCAGTGATGCGCTGCGAATCTAAATGCGATTCTCCGCTCATGCAATAATAATTAGCATAGGGACGAGCGAAACACTCAAAACTCATTGCAAAACTCTCAGGCGGAGGGAGCACGGTAATTTATCGTTTCGACAATTCGCAAAAGTGGAGAACGTATTGCTTCACTCAGTTGTTCATTATTATTATCATCATCAGCTATTGTTGCTGTGGTCTGGCGAATTCATAACTTTTATGCATATTATTAAAATACGTACGTCTGGCCACTGTCAATGACTCCATCAGCATTCTATGCTATGCTGTTCTGTCCTGTCCTTTCCTATCCTGTCTGCGGCAATTGTTCAGCTGGAAGCAATCAAAAATGTTGATAAAATAATTTCAAATTCCATTTATATCCTTAAGGACAATTTGGCATTCACCGGTACTAATAATATTATCAACAAGAGCCAACCTCATCAGTATCATCATCATCATCATCGCCATTGCCATCGCCTTCGTTGTGCTGTTATTCATCGATGTTGGAATCCTACTTTGTTGCCCGCTTTTGAACCTATCCTGCGGCGCGCTTCCTTTCGCTTCCTGACATCGTTTGGCGCTTTTACAATTTGTCAGCAATTGAAATTCAGCAAACATTTTTGAATTTGTTTGCCTGGCTACACTTTGGTCGCGCTTTCAGTTTTCAGTTTTGAGCTTGAGTTTCGTTGTTCGTGGTTCGTGTTTCGGGTCTGGGGTTTCGGGTTTCAGTTTCATGGTTTGCCCAGCAGGCACATTTTGCATTTCCCACTGCCATTCATCGATTGCCTTGCTGTGGTCCTCTTGCTGTTGCTGTTGCTGTTACCAACGTTGTCGTTCTTGTTGTCATTGCATCTCGCTCGCTGCCGTTTTGGCTGTAGCTGTGTAGCTGTATAGCTGTGAGCTGTGGCATGCCTCCTGTGTCTCTGTGGAAGCCACGGCACCCACTGTTTTGATTTTTATCCACAGCGTGAATATGCAAATTGCCAGTGAAGCCAACAACGGGCCCTCCCCCCATCACTGTAACAAGGCGAGCCACCACTGCACAAGCTCCGATTGCCTCTCTGAATTCTCAGTACTGTCGCTACTCCAAAACCTTTTTGGCCAAATGCTTTTGGCCAGTCAGAGCCAATCAAACATGCAGCCTGACAATGGACCAAACGATATGATTTTTTGGTATGACGCCAGAGCGCCAAACCAGACTCAGTCCCAGGCATAATGTGGTCTAGGTAAATGCCCCACAGCATATTCAATGTGTCCAAATTAGTGAGTTTACCGAGTTTACTCTGCTCTGAGTTGTTCAATCTAAATGGAAATTTTGAGTTATACCAGAGCAAACAATGGGAAAAACTTATGATTTGACAAGCCAAGAGCATTGATAAGAGAAGAGAGAGAATATATACAAAAATAAATGCAAATTTTTGCCGTTAGTTATTAGAGAACTTATTTATCGCTAGAAATTAGCGAAAATTTATCTTTAAATAAATTTTACACTTGATTTTAATTTATTCAAATTTTTAAATAATAATAACTTGTAAATGCTTTAAAAAATGCAACTACTAATTATTTTCCTAAAGTATAATAAATATTTTAAACATTTAATAAGTAAACAATAAATATATTATTTTACTTTGCAGTATAATTTTTAATAAACAATATAAAATTTTCTAATCCTAATATGATAAAAGTTATCATATTATATTACTATATTTATTATTATTTTAATTATATTTATATTTTTATTATACTTGTATATTTTAATTATTATTTCAATTAAAGTTTTTATTGTTGAAACAATTACACTCTATTTACTTCAAAGCATCCATTTGTTAGTTAAACTAATAAATTGTTTTTGCCAACTCTAGAAAGACATTCGACTTGTAGTATTTTTCACGTGCTGTCTTAAGTCGGAAAAAACCGCTGGGCGCTATCAAACAATTTCCAACAGCGGGAGTTGGATAAAAAAAACAACAAAAAACTGGCAAAAAGTTCGTGCAAAAATTCAATTGCATATTCAAGTTTTGCACTTGAAATTCACAGATTTGTATCGGTGCGCTCATATGAATACCCAAAGAGTTTGTATTCCCGGTAGCGAATACAGCACTCGGCTTGAGTGCCAGCCCCAGCTTCAGTGCCCAGCCCCACAAACCCAATCCTTCTCTGCTGGCACGAAACGGAAGCAGACCTCGAAGCCGAAAGGAACCACAGGGTGTCTAACGTACAACCGGCGAGATAAATCTTTAGCCTTTGAACAAATGTTTGTGCATATTTGAACTTGCACAGCCCAGCCCAGGCAAGCCAATTTAAAATTGGCAAAAGGTTAAGCCGAAAAACTAACAACCAGCTGCTTGGCTTGGCACCAACAACCAGCAGCGGCGGGCGGGGGCAAGGGAAATCCTTCAGTTTTTGGAGTTGCTACGTTAGTGGCATACATAATTAAGCGATACGCCAGGTTTGCCGGTACTGGAGCATTGTCTATGCATTGATTTCCTGGATATTTATTATAATCAACATAGAAACAACATAAGAACACTTTTAAAACTGCAACAAAAGTTTAGATATCCATAAACAAACTTTAATTGATTTTATTCTAATAATAATGATAGTAACAATAAATGGAATATAAATTACAAATTTATAAATTGATTTCATTGAAAATAATAATAATAAAAATAATACAATTGTAAATTAAATATAAATATAAACATAAATTTATTTAATCTAAGCTGAAATCTATTATATTATTTTTATTTCAAACAATTAATTATTTTATTATAATAAATAAAACTTTTCTTTATTGATTTATTAACTTTTTAATTTTGTAAACAGCTTTTTATAAATATTTTTATTTTCAATGGAATTTCTATTAAGTTTATTGAGTACAGCGATTTCATCGAGCAATCTGAAAAGGATTCTATTAGCTTTTTGTCCAGTCTTGGCTTTTTGGTGCTCAACTCAAATGAGCCGTTAATGTGAATCCTTTTCATGTACATAGTATATGCATTCCTTTTGTTTATTGGTAAATGGTATGCATGCGCTCGTGTGTGTGTGTGTGTGTGTGTGTGAGTGTGTGCGAGTGTGTGTGAATGTGCGCTCGGCCAGCTCGTTAAATTTCATTCAGCTCACTACGAGGGGACACAAAAATTGGCATAAAATGAGCTTTTTGTGTTGCAAAGAGGATACAAACAAAAAATAAGAAAAGAAAGAGAAGCACGTTTGCCATGCTGACATTGATGTTGCCGTTGTCGTTGTCGTTGTCGTCGCCGTCAATATACACGTCATGGTCTCTGGTAACGGCATCCTCATCATCATCGCCATCGCCATCGCCAGCGTCATCGTGTCATCATTATCGCCAGCGCTATCCTCATCATCAACAGCCAACAAACAGGCAATGCCAATCGAGTGAGCTCTTTTATTCTTTTGCTATTGACATGGCCAAGAGAATGAACAACACAACATCGTTGCCATTTGTCCGGATATCTGTCCATTCAACATTGGCCAATAATTTGCAGCTTTTGGAAAGACCATGGCGCACATATGCAACTAATTGATATTATATGAATGATATGTTAAATCGAAATGGGTTGCACATGGCATGATAAAAAAAAAACAATGACAGCACAAACCAATTGCCATTATTTATATGTACTGCAAATAATGAAAAAGATTCATTCTTTTTTACCGAACATCCAATGGATTTTCAATTAAGAAAATGCAGAAAGAGCTACAAGTACGGATAAGTCGGTCTATAAACGCCCGCTGTTTGATAGATACTGCAGAGAAGTAGCCTGTAAAAATCCATTGTAAAGTTAACTTTGTTAAGTTGGTATAAAGTGTAATATTTATATCTAAATAATATTTTTGGCATGCTTTAAATCAGCGGCATACAATTACTCTTGAAGGACACTGTTATTTTACGCAGTTTGCACTTCCCTTCTTCGCAGTCCTCGGTCACAAGAACAACAACACGCAGTTAATGCTCACTGCTAGGCGACGACCGCAGCTGCTGCACGCATTCACCGAGCAATGCAAGAACAAAACAGATGAAAGTGTTGTTGCTCAACTCAAAGCATTGGCGAAGAAGGCTAAAGATAAGAAAAGAAACGCTCAGCAATATATATTTGTTTCATTTTTATTCAGCGCTTATGTTACTTTACGAGTGTTAGACGACAACTCAGCAATGTCAGCTGACTTCTCAAATGACAACTCTTCCCATGGATTAGGTACTGAGTTGAGTCAGTTTCTGGCTAATTTGCATGAAGGCATTTACTATTGTAAGCCTAGAGTAGCAACCTTAAAAGTGCACTTACAATAACTCTTTCATTTCGGCCAACTTAAATGCCAATTAGCTACCATTTTCGTAGGAGAGAAGTTGCCGCTTGGACGAAAGTCGAACAGGGCGACGGACTCAAATGGCTTCCACTCCCACTCCCACATTGCCTGCTCCCTGCTGCCTCGACAAACTCATTAACAATGCCAATTCGAAATGTCTTGCCAAATCCAAATGCAAATCCAATCGGGCTACAATGACGCGTCTAATTAGTCAGGTTGAGTTGGGGCCCCCATTGGCAAATCCCAGGCACGTTTTGGTCGTCGCCCGGTCGCTTGTCCATCTTGTCCAACGCCACGAACTTTCACACCCCGCTGTGGGTCTCCGAGTGTCGGCATCCGCATCGGTATCGGCAGCGGCATCAGCATCGGCGTTATAAAATATTTCCCGTTGCCGCATTCACGTCGAGTGGGGAATTAAACAAATTTATTTGCAAATCGGGCAGCAGACTTGAAGCAACGCGACGCGACGACTACGTAACTTAATTTTGGGCAATGCCAAGTCTCTCCAAGAAGCCGTTGACCATTTCCCACTGAGCTTGGTCTAAAATTTATTAACACTTTTCTCGCTCGTGTTACAGTCCCCCGACGGCGTCGACGACTGCGTGACTGCTGCGCTGTGCCTGCAGTTGACCCTTCGCCTCCCAGACATTAGATAACAATTCTCTTCCGTTTGTGTACAACCAAATCCTTGTCGGCAACTGTTGGTTGGGGTGGACAGGGGTCATGTAATTTTGTTGCAATTTTTAGCATGCGAACGCGGCACGAATGCCGAATTTTTCAAGTCAACTCGAACCGACTCCAGTTAGAGTTTCAGTTCAACTTGGTTCAACATTGCGCTCGTTTTTAATTAAAAAGGTCAGAGCAAGTTCAAATTATGCTGATGTTGCAACGGCCCAGACGTCTAATCTACAATTGTGGAGAAAGACGTTACAGTTTGACTGCAGCAGTACTGCCTCATTGCTGCTTGTTCTTTCAATTATTGCACCAGCTCAAATTGAAGCTAGAGAAGTTAGAGAGTTATTGGGCGCTACAGCAGCTCCATGACAGTTTATTGTTGTGACACATTGACAAATGCTTTTACACGCCACAAATCGTTAATCTCATGTGCGCCCCCAACACCAACAACAACAACAGCAACACACACATAATGTCCATGCCAAATGGCAAATGCCAATTAAGCGGCCTGAGTGCGACTCCAAAGTCTAAGCTAGAGATGGACTCAGGTCGTGCTCAATTGTGATTAATAAATAATATATAGCAGATGAGAGAGCTGATAGAAGTGCGAGCTTAATATTGGACAATTAACAATAATTTAAAGAACATTTTACATATGATGAACGATAATTCTAATAATTAAATTAACTTAAGATATACATCTATATAGTATCTTCGCCATGTCCAAGCTGTCTCGTGCCGCGTGAGCTTACGAGCTGATGCTCTCTCATCTCTATGCGAAATTTCGGTTAACTCCTGCAAACGGCATCTCTTTGTTCGGCGGTCGCTTTTGCATTTGTTTGGTTGGTTCCGGCCTGTCGCCTGGCAATTGACATGATGATTTTGGGTACAAATTTTTGGTCCGTTGTTGTGGTCAGCAGTTGGAGCAGCAGTTGCAGAAGCCGTAAGCGTCGTGGGCTTCATTCAATTGCAACGCCAGCGCCAGCCACCGTGTGCATGTTTTGTTCACGTAATTGACAACAACAATTGACAATAGACCCCAATGTCTATGCTTCGATGCTTTTGCTGCTGCTGCTGCTTCACTGGTTGCTAACATTGTTGGTGTTATTATTGTTGTTGTTGTTGTTGTTGGCCTGTCATTATCCTGCAGCATACGAGCCAACAAACAGAAAAAAAAGTATTGCCGTGTGGTATTTGCCTTTTGGCCGCCGTCTGTTGACCACCTGCAGCGCTAACTAAACTAAACATTTTCCGTATTCACATTTTCAGTTGTCCTGTGTTGTCTGCAGAATATGTTGCAAGCATGTTGACTTCGCCATGCAACAAACCAATTGCCAGGCATTCAATTGCATTATTTATTTATCGAATGCTGTTGACACTTGGCACAACATTCAAAACAAACAATAAAAACATTTGCCGCATCGCACTTTGATTTTAAATCGATAATTTAGCTATCGATATTTCTTGTTGTTGCAACTGATTAGTAAGTAACTCATGATAGTATCTGTAAATGTTAAAATTAAGCAAATGTTAAGTACAACAGAAACTGTAGTTCAGCATAAGATGCGACTGTAAACGGTTGCTCATCTGTTCTTCTCTGTTCACTTGCATTGAGTTGCTGGAACCGATTTATGTTCGTTAGTTCATTAAGTTGCATTGAATGAATAAAGATCTGAAATTCTCTGAAATTCTACATTAGCTTTAAAGCTCTGAAATGATACAGAAAATTCAGTTTTATTCATGGTCTAGCTCCAAATATATTTACAATTTGACATTGGAACTTTGCCTGACACCAATTAACAGTATGAAGCTTATTTAATAAAATTTTACATACAGATCGGCTGGGTTACCTTTGATTTATTTTCTTATTCACAATTACATATGTACAATATTCTCGATTTTACGCAAAGTGAATACAGAAATAATATTCTGATTGCATTCATTTAAATTTTACAAGTTATGCCATAAAACACGACGCCACACGCGACCTCCAAAAAGGAAAATAAAAAGAAAAGTAGATTTAAAAAGAAGAAGAAAAAAAACAGATATCATTGTAATTAATCTGAATGGGTCATAAAAAGAGGTTTTGCATCCCTGGCGTACGCCGCCTGCTCAAATCCCGTAGCCGTATCTGCAAAAATATGAATAACCATTCAATCAAGTGGCAAAAACAAGAACAATATCGGACAAAAAAATATGACCAGTCATTAATATCGATGGATTACATGCGTTGAGCATTTACGGATATGACCGTTGCCCAGAAATGCGCTTTTGGACACGAAAACAAAAAGGCTAAAAAAGAAACGGTAGGACGGCAATTTTTAAAGCCAAAAACTCGCCTCTGAACATTTTACAAATGGACAAGGCACCGTAACGTTTGTAACGGGGGTGGGTGTTTGTGTCTGCGACAAAAATCACCTCAATTAATTTAATTAGTCTGCGGTTGTATCGCATTTGCCAACCAACGCACAACTCCAATCATTTCCCAATCCCGTTCTGACTGTTTTTTATTTTTTGGCAACTCTGGACTCCGAAAGTTTTAATGCAGCGTCCAATGTGTAGAGTGTGGGGAAAGGAAGGGGGGGGCCATCAACTGCTCAGCATGACGAACTGTGGTTCTGAAAATGGCCGCTGAGAATGATTTATGCTTGTGTCCCGTTGAGCTCTCTCTATGCTTCTCTTCGTACCTCCTGCCACTCTCTCTCTCTCTCTTGCTCACTCTCTCACTCTTGTACATAGTTTATGAATATCAGAGATAAAACGGTTGATAAACGATACTGAATAGCGAGCGACATTTGACAGTTGGATATTTGAACACAAATTGCGCCCCCCCTCCTGTGTCGGGTTCATTTCCTGCTCAGCATCATCTTCCACACGCGCATAATTAATGCTACCAAATGGCTGAAAGCACTTTACTCAGTTTTATGGCATTTATGGTTTTCCAAATCGAAATTTTTTCCAGCTTAGGTTTAACATTTTTAAAGTGTTAAAATAACATTCTCGCTGAGATTTTTATTGTGGCTTCGCTGGGTTAAACTATAACTTTGTTTAACACATAAAAATGTAAACAAGTCCATTGTTGCATCCAACACAGCGCCGCTTCTCCCAGTTGGCGGTGGTTCCCCTTCCCCCGTTCCCCTACGAAGCTTCGCCTTCTTATGAAGCTCGTATTTGTCTGATATTGAATTACAATTTGAGGTTGATGTGGATATTGATATTAGGTAGAAGCGGCAACAGCGCGCATAGTTTCTAATCTTACAGTAACTAATCGAAGGCTTGTCATAATTAATTTAAATTTATATCTGAACAAATTTAACTGAAATTGTCAGCTATTTTAAGCAGCAAAACAATTAATAAGCTAACTAAAAAAAACTATAAATAGATTTTATTTAATGATAACTTTACGATGAATAAGTTCTATATACTGATTGCAGTTCAAAAATAATATTATAAATGTCTAAATACTTGAAACAATTAAGTTCAGGAAATTTTTGTTAAATTGCCATTGTTTTAAAAAAAAGTGTGTATAACTTTTTTAGCCAGTTAAAAATTGTGTACAACTTTCAGTGAACATATTGTTTTTTTTTGGGTATCAGACAGTCCATATATCTTTATCATACGTTTAATGTGTGTTTATATTTCCTCACATTTATGACAGCACACGAAATGCATCACCACTTCTCCCCCTCTCCCCCCCTCTCTCTCACCTGCTGCTCGAAGCGGTAAATTCTAAAAGCGGTTATAAAAAATTTCGTGCGACTTCATCGAGAGAGATGCATCAGTAAATAGTTTTGATTTTTGTTCACGATTTGATTTAAAGTGTGTGTGCGTGTGTAAAGAGCTTTGCTTTTTTAAGATGAGTCTTCTTTTTTTTTTCATTATATTTGAATGGCTGGTTGTAAAAACATTTATTGCATTAAATGCTGTGCTTGAAATGCATTCCAAATGATAACTCCAACTCGATGCCACTTCAGTGTGAAGCTAAAGCTTTTGAAAATTGAGAGAGATATTTTGTCTGTGCATTTCAAATTTAAATTGATATAATTTAATTTGTTGTGTTTTCTCTTCCGGCGCACACAAACATATTTATTTGTATATATGTACGTATGGATATCAGCTTTCAACTTTGACAAATCATTTCCAGCTACAATTTCCTCTCGAGTGGCGAATAAAAAGAAAAATTAACGTTTATCATTTTTATGTTATGGGCTGCACTCAAAATGCTAATGTTATTTATCTCTATACATATGTATATGTGTGTGTATACACCTTATAGAGACATTATGTGACCCCGTTATTTCCGAACGCTTCACAAATTTATAGAAGACACGCAGGTGAGTTTTCACCTACATATATAATACACTTTCAGTTGATAGCAAACATTATTCATGAAATCTGTAATCGAAAGATGCTTTTGCTGTAGTAGCGTTGATTTATTGAGATAATTTACAAATATATGTAAGTTATTATAATTTGTACCGGGAGAATGAAGAGAATTATTCTTTGATAAAGTCTTCGAATTATAAATCCTTAAGTATATAAATACTTTAATTAAGCAATAACTAACAGTTGAAAAATAAATATTTATATAAATATAGTTTGTTTTTGCAATTTAATATTAATAAGTAAATCAGACTGCTGCAAATTACTAAAGTAAAGGGTATTAACAATTCAGCTACCCAAAGGAATAAACGCCTTTTCTCTCGTTGCAACTAATTGGATTATTTGGTATCATACAATACATTGATAAATGAACTGGTTTTTATATGTTTGACACCCAAAACGTATTCTTTTGCTTTGTTTTTATTTACATATATATATATATATATATATATATTTAATTATTATTATTAATTAATATATGTACATATATAATTTCTTATTAATTTTGAATTTAAAATCCATCCATCCAAGAGTCAAATTGCTGTTACTGACAGAAACTAGATAAAGATAATATAATAATTGGCTTTATGGGGACTAAAAAGTATCTTTCTAATGGTTTTTAATAAACTAATATACCCAAAAATCAAATCATACAGAAAGCAATCGAAGCTGCGGGATATATGGTTAGTTTTATATACTATTTGATCATTTTTTTCTGGCTGTTGCCATTTCACTTTAATTTATTTTAATTTGTAATAAATTATAGCTTTCAGCTGTGGTAAACAATATTTATGCCTGTGGCCCAGCATCAGATGATCCACCTATTTTGGCTTTAACATATTGGTCGGTCAACGCTTAATGGTTTTTCAATGTTAATGTGCCAAAGGGTGCAGGGGGGAGAAGGTGGGGGAAAAAAGTGAGAGTCTATCGAAAATGAATTATGAAATGTGAGTCAAGAGTTAAGAGTTATTATTGAAATACGAGCACATCACATCGAATCTGAATTGGAAATTCCAATCTCCATTGGCCATCGCATCTCACGGCTCAAATTGTTGATTGTCATTGCCAGGGGCATCGCCCAGATACAATATGTGAAAGCTAACAGCAATGATATGATATGCACAGTAGCCGGTTCAATTACCATTTAGCTATGCTCTTGTGGTTAATCTAATGCACGATACGATGTACAGGTATAAGATGTCTCGCTATAGAGTTTAATGATCTATGGCTTAGTTGAATGAAAAGCTGATCAAGTTTATAAAATGATGAGGTATTTAATACTAAGCAAGAATGGATGTATTTTCAAATGTTAGTTATTTCGAACTATATTTATTTGAATCTAATAAATTTAAACTACAACAATTGTAAAATACATTTGCTTATTATACATTTTGGCCAAACAATCAGCATTACGAGTACAAAAGCTGGCTTCTATGTAAATCCAAATTAGTCAATTTGAGTGTCACAATATCCAAATTTATGATTACGATATCAAACATAAACCATATTTTATAATGTCGCTGTCCATAGCATTTCATTTCGAATGCCAAAATGGCTAAAATCTGATTGTTGCCATTTTGGTTTGGACAGCTGTATCATTAGAAATGCAAATAGAAATGAACAATACTATTTTTAGAGAATTTTTGAAACAAAACACATAGAATATTATAGTCCAGAAGCTAAAGGGAACACACAACATACAAAAGCAGCCATTCCTGCCCCACTGCCATTCACACAGTTATGTGGTTCAACTGTCAAAATTCATCAAAGACCATCAAATGCAGCGTCACACTCAAAACACTAGCTCGAAGCCCGTTGCCCACCCACAAAAGGCGCAACTGACATGGCCACCACCCAGACCAAGTTGGCCCAAAGCGAGTGTCAAGCGTAAATTATGACACAGCGACCAAAAAAAAATTTTAAAAAAATTAGGGGAAAGAGTGAAAGCTAACGATAAGGCCGTGATATGATGCCAGCTGGGGGCGCTGCATGTAAATAATTGCTGCAAAAATACAAAAAAACCCAACAAAAATTAAAAATATGTATGCATAAATTTGGAAGGCAAACACTAGAAAGCATTTTTGGGGCCCGAGAACACAAATCAAATGCCAAACTAAATTAGTTAATTAATGCAGCACGAAACACACACAAAAGCCGAGCAGAACTGGACGCGGGTCATCATCAATCATGGGACGCAGCTCCACTTGGTCTTGCTTCGCTTGTTGTGCGTGTGCTGAGTGTGTGTGTGCGTTGTTGCTTTCGCTTTCACTCACATTTCGATTGACGTTTTCAATTGGCCAAAAGCGTAGAAATATACACCAATTAGATGCCCACATTGTGCGACAGGTAAAGTGATTAAGCGGCTGGCTCTAACCCAATATTATCGATAAATACCAGAAAAAAAAGGTAAAATAAATTATGAGCAGACACAAGACGACAATGATAACAACGTCAAGAACCACAATGTATCACATTTCGCGCTTTGTGGTTGTTTTTATTTTTTTTTAAATTATTTATTATTATTTTTAAGCCGCTGGCAAACAGCAAACATCCATTAGTCGATGTGAGCTATACGCAATATAAAGTAAATAATGTATAAAAAAATTATATTCAATTCTTGCAAATGCTACAACGAACTTGCAATGCTCTTTAAAATATACTTAAATATAATAATTTAATTTAATATAAATAAAAATACAAGAAATAATAATAATAATAATAATAATAATAATAATAAGAAGTAAATAATGTAAACGAACTTGCAATGCTCTTTAAGCAAATAACAGGTATTTATTTAAATAATATAATTTAATTATTATAAATATAAATATAAGAAATAATAATAAAATAAGAAGTAAATAATATATAAAAAATTATATTAAATTCTAGCAAATTTTATAACGAACTGGCAATGCTCTTTAAACAAATGCCAGACATATATTTAAATAATATAATTTAATTTAATATAAATGCAATTACGAGAAATTATTTAAAATACAATACAACATTTACATAACCAAATCGTTGACATTATTGATATGCTTCTTTAACTTTAGTGTATCAACATTCTCAACTTTGATTGACACATTTAAACGTCTGTTGTCCCCCGCGGCTCGCGGTTCGCAACCCATTGGGTGTGGAGGGAGTAAAATAAAAACCCTTTGGGGTTCACTCATTTATGGGGTTGACAAATTGGGAGGGCGGAACAACATCTATGGGGCAGGTGTACAATGGACTCATGTGAAGGCATTTGAAATTTGCATAAAATCATTAAAAAAAATATATACAACAAATGAGGGAAAAACTCGCTGTGCATTTTTAATTAATTAATTAAGGGTGTGTGTGTGTGTGTGTGTGTGTTTGTGTTTGTGTGTGTGTCAAGCTGTAGCCAGTGCCAATAACGAGGCTATCATTGTTAGTCTATTATCATTCTCCTTCCCAAATTCTAATCAACGTCATCATCATCAGGCAAAAGTAAAACGCAAAATATAAATATTTGTACTTGAATTTGTTTTTGTTGTGCTTCTGTTTGGTTTGGCTTGGGATTTAGTTTTGCTGAGTTGGTGTTTGCATATGCATGAACTTAATTTTAATTAATATTTTATTATCTTAATTATGCATCGCACCTTGGACCGTCCGTTGAGCTGCGCCCTTTTTGTCGCCCGTGTAGTTTTCGACCTTTTGCTTAACAAATTATGGTCATAAATAAAGTAAACGAGTTAAAAGTGGTTTTGCATGTAGATGGCTAACACGGACACGGACAGGGACACAGAACCAAGCAGAGGCCTCCTGCTTCGGCCATTTAGCCCGCTTCCTGTTGTCTGTTGCCTGTTTGTTGTTGTGTTTTCTCCACATTGTCTGCTCTCGGTCTAGCCACAGTCTGGCGGCGGCGCTTGGCTAATATCATTTTCATATTGGCTGCGTTTTTTCTTCTCTGCTGCCAAAAAGGGTTAATTTTTGTGTTTGACAAATGTGCCGAGTGCAGTGCGCAGTTTTATTTGTACAGTTTGGTGTTGCCTTTGGTTAATTTTTGGCTGATTTATTGGTTTTTATGAGTGCCACTAATTGGCTTAAAGCCGAACGAGCCAAGACGCATTCATTTATACCCTAAGCAGGTGGTGAGTTAGTTTTTATTTAAATTAAAGGGTTTACCAGAAGATTGGTAGACATAGATAGCTGACTCTTTAGCAAATACTTGTAGTTCTGAAAGTGTTGTTTGAATTGTTAATTAACTAAGTGAATAGTTAAGAAAATGATAAGCTACTTTTATATTATTTATAATTTAATTTTGTATATTTTTATATATATTAAATATTATGTTGCTGAACTTCAAAAGTTGGTTAATAAACTTTGCTTGCTTCTTTAGTAAATAAAATATAATTAATATTTTTAAAATGTCCAAATATTTTACATCTTGCACATAAATATTAGACTGCAGTTACCCTGTTCTTCTTTTTATAATATTTTAAATAAACATTAAGAACATTTACCATTTCTTATGGACAAGTTATAAGTATGTGGTCAGCTTGTAAACTGCATTCCTTTTTCTTTGCCGAAAATTCCATTCCAAAAATTCTATTTTTTTGGGTAAAAATATTTCATAATTCTGTGCCGTTGCCGCCCAATTAAATTGTGATGTTGTGGCCAAAACACACACAAAGTGAGGGCAGAGGCGGCAGTGGAGGCGGGATGCTGATGACAATTGCTGTTGCCGCCTTTTAAACGCAAATTCCATGAAAGCAGTCAGCCTGTCAACGTAGAGCCACTACTAAAGTTGCCGGCCTGCTTTTGGCCAGGTCCTGTCCGTGTGTGTGTGTGTGTGTGTGTGTATGTGTGCTGGCGGCTTAGAAAAACCATGAAAAATTTAAACAAGGCGACAGCGCAGACAACGAAGACGAGCTGTGCTTTGTCTGCTACAAAAATTGCAAGTGACAGGCAATTCATCATTCATTCGGTTTTCGAGTTGACGGACTCACTGGACAGACTGGACTGACTGACTGACTGGGCTGACTGACCAACAAGGAGGCGGTGCTGTTTTGGCAGCAACGACTCCTTTTTTGTCTGAGCCAAAGCAATTTTATGGCCGGCAACTTTAAGCACAGCAAACGCTTTGACAATTTAATGCATTTAAAGCTTACACGCGATAGTGCGCACAGTGGTATGAAACACGCGATAATCTTTATTGAATTATTCAAAATTGCGCGTTATTTAGCGGAGAGTTGAATAAACTTTATACATTTTCTCAGCTGCAATATTAAATATATAATTAATATATAATATTTTATATTCTTTAAAAAAGATAAATCAAAATAATTAAAGAAATAAATAAAATAATAATAAATAATAAATAGATATTTAAATAAATAGGCAAATATATAAAGAGATAAATAGGTAAATATATACATAGATTGATAAATGAATAGAAATAATATATACATAAATAGATAATTTAATAAGTAGATATACAGATAAATATATATATAAATACATTAACAGATAAATTGATAATTTGATAAATAAATATGCAGATAAATACATAAATATATAAAGTGATACATAAATATATATACAGATAAATATAGAAGTAGATAAAAATACAATTAGGTAAATTGTTAAACAAATAAAAAAAAAAAAAATAAATGCCAAAAATATATAAATAAATATTATTATTACAAATAAATAACTCATAAAATATTAAAATAATGCTCGCACCACTGTGCTTATACCACTGTTACAATATTAACTGTTTATTGGTATATAAAAAGTATAGTTAATTTAAATTTGTAATATTATTTACTACAAAAAATATCTCTTATAATAAATAAATATTAATAATAATATATTAACAAATACTTGCACTCTCGCACCACTGTGCAATGCCTAGTGTGGGTCTATTGGAATTTTAAATTGTTTTAATGCATACGTTGAACAGCAGATAACCACGCCCTGCTCCATAACCCGCTCGAGATGATGTCGTCAAAGTCCCAGCTCGCAGCTCCCAGTTGGTGTTCCCAGTTCCACGGGCTCCCAGTTGCCCATTGCCCATTGCCCGGTTTGCCCCTATTCGGTTGCACTTCAAGGATCAATCAATTTTTTAGCACGACTCGAGCTGATGAAGTGCCGCCGTTGGGAGATGGCTGGCAGTGTTGTTGTGCCTGTTTAATATTCAGCGAATGGCATTGCCAAGCGCGACGAGGAACTGCACCAATTTGGAGTTGGCTAGCTGGATAACCTGGCTGACTGGCTGGTTGGCTGGTTGGCTGCCTGGCTGGCTGGCTGGCTGGCTGTCATGGCTGGCATGACTGGATGCATTTCATCGCTCATCGATGCAGTTCATAAATTTTTAAAACGTTCACCTGCAAAACAAACAAGCAGCCAGCTTGAGGGCCACCGAAAATTTATTCATTTGCGACCAAGACCCGCACACGCATGTAATCAATTTTTATTTTAGAATCTCACAGCGAGACCTGCACAGGCAGGTGCAAAAGTTCCTTAGCCCAGCATAGCTATTATAATTGGATTACATGCGATAGCTCGATACGGTTTTTGGGATCGCCAAGGACCTTGCACAGCCATTTCGTACATTAAACTGAATGTACGCGCAGCTTCTTCAAATTGTTGTGTCTGCTTCGGTCTGGGAATGTGTGTGTGTGTGTGTGTGTGTGTGTGAGAGAGCTAGTCTCTGGTCTCTGGTGTCTGGACTTGTCTGGCCTGGTCTGGCATTTTTAACGAGCGCATCGTCTGAACTGCAGTCATTTACAGTCTCTACTGGGGCGGCTTCTCTTAAATGACAACGGGCGGGACCCCAAAAGGCTGAAAAAGACTGGGGAATTGCCTCGGCTTCTGCTGCTTCTGCTGCGTGTGGCAGTTGAGCTGGGAGTGCGCCATAAAACGGTTAAAAGTGAGCCAGTTTGTGAGCTTAAAACGCAGCTGCGTTAAGTGTTTCCTCTGCCTTCCCTGTGCTTGTCCCTATCCCTGCCTCTGTCTCTGTCCCTTCCACATTTCCTATTGTCCATTGCGCGTTGTGTTAATCCTCACTTAACCTTGAGCTTTAACTATTTGAGCTCCCAAGTGCTATGCTCTGTAGATAGTTCATAAAATGCGCGACTTGAGCATATACAGTATTACAGGATATGTAGCAGTTAACAAGGACTTGCTTTGTGATTAAATCCTTTGCTGTATTTATATTTCCTTAGTTTTAAGTCGATCCATACGACTTTGCCTTAACTGCCTTGAGTCAGAATGTTGCTTCTGCTCAGTAGGAAAATTCAACAACTTATCGCCTGGACAGCCACACCGCTTTATTGTCTGCTCTATGGACGTGATGAGGTGGCGACCATATGGATACAGCCGACGCGTTATCTGTTAAGCTTCCTGCTGGGCGTCGTCTTGGCCTATTTGATGTGGCTGCTTGTGTCAATCAATTGCCATTTGCAATTCCTTTCTAAGGATGTTTTGGTGGAAGTGCCAGTGCTTACAACATTCCTGCTACTCAACGGTCTCTCCTTTGTCCTCAGTCGCAATGTGCGTGCGGTGACATTGCTGATATTTGTATCATTGGCCGGCAAGGCGGGAAGAAGTTATCTACGGGCGGTCGCCTTTGGTATTGTGATTGCCGGGCCCATTGACAATCTGGTCACGAATGCCGGCGAGGTGGCTCGTGTGTTTGCCTGCTCCACGCTGCTCACCTACAATCTGACCCAGACGCAACTCGATGTGATGGCCAAGCCTTTTGCCAACACATTGCAACACATGAAGGGTGACATTGACGAGATGCACGACACCTTTAAGGATCTTCAAGCCT
Source organism: Drosophila funebris (assembly GCA_018901825.1). NCBI lineage: Eukaryota > Metazoa > Arthropoda > Insecta > Diptera > Drosophilidae > Drosophila > Drosophila funebris. The sequence goes on from JAEIFK010000688.1 coordinate 5,154,715, forward strand.
TGCTCAGTGATCTCAAGTATGGCATGGAGGAAACCACAGACACACAGGCTGAGACATTTGAGTTTATCAAGCGCAGACGTGCTGGCCTTACAACTGCTCATCCTGCTAAGCAGATTCCTGTGAATCCAAAGCTACCCAAAGCAGCCGAAGTTCAGCAGCAGATTGCGCACCAAATGGAAAAACGTTGCCAGCATCAGCTGCACAGTGGCCATCAAGTCTGTGAGGAGGTATTTAGCCAAGGCTTTCGAAAGTGTGCTACCAATTTTCCCAACTGGTTGGCCAATGCCATATGTTGGCCATATCGCATAGACATCATATGCAAGGTTAACATGTTTGGCAACCCGGATAAAGTATGCGATGCTTCTAAGGTACGTTGTAGACAGGTGTATAAGAGGTTATAGTATTAATTAAAAATCATTTTAGCATCAGCTGCAGAATAATAATTAAAATATAAATATTTATTCAGCTAAAAACAATATTTTAATTTAACTTCCATAAATTAATTTATTTACTTTCAAAAATATAATAATTAAATTATATTTAAAAATTAAATTAATGTATTCAGTATAAAAACTCTAAGAGCTATAAACAATTAAATTTCTATAATTTAATATATTTATTTTAAATGTTAAAAATATAATAATAATCATTTTCACAATTTAACATATTTAAATAATCAAATAATATTAAAAAATTAAATTATATACAATCATTCAGAATAAAAATTTCTAAGAGCTAAAAACAATGCACTAATTTAATTTACATTTTTTAATTTATAAGTTAAAAATACAATAATCAGATGAAATCATTTTATAATTTAACCAATTTAAAAAATAAAAAAAACCTTAAAAACTAAAAACACAAAAGTAAAATAATTTTCATAATTTATTTAATTTATTTTAATAATATTAAAAATAAAATTATATATTTATTCATTAAGTAAATACATTATTTAATTATATCAAAATTTGGTCACTCTTAGCAACTAACACTTACTGGAAATGCTAGCTGTAAACTGGTATATCTATTAATAAAATACATATTATTTCCAGAGCTTTAATCACTTGATATTAGCAGTAATCAATCAAGCTTGTTAATTGATTCAGTAACAATACCAACATTTAATTACTCATTTAATTATATTACCACTTAATGCACAGGTGGTGCCATCTGACTTTGGTAAGACCTATGTTAATCTGCTGCAGACGGAACAGGAACTATATGGTAACGGCTCCAATATAGCGATAACTTATAGTGTACAGAACTCATCGACAGCTGCACAGTTGATAAGTGCACAAAGGACATCAGAGGAGTTTCTGAAGGACTTTGATCGCCGTGCGAGAATATTTAAGACTTTAATGACAATTATTGAGAAATTAATGTGCCTTTCAATCTTCTATGTGATATGGTCAGCTGTGGCTTATCAGTGGAAATATCATAGCAATGTGGACTTTGATAACATTTACATAACGGATTACTTTAAGCACTTGGATGCCCGTCGCAAGAATGCTAATCAAAGATCAATTCTACCTTTGCAGAGCTTGGAGAAGTCCAGAACTGTGGATGTGGATGAGATCTGTGGCCACACTATTGCCGAGTCAAGCGTCGAGATCTATCATATAGTTCAATTGTCGCTTGAGCTGATAGCAACTCTGATCTTTATATTTCTAGATCACATGGTTGTGAATCTATTGCGTGTGCTGAACTCACGATCTTTGATCTCCTACCACAAGGGGGGCGAGCACGAGATACGCTTTCGTGTGAGTATAAATGTGATTGAAAAAGATCTTAATATATGCCCCTTTAATGCCTGCCCCTCTCCACCTCTTAGATCAATGGCACTGGCTTAATGTCGCGTCTGCTGCGCACCACCATGAAGAACTTCAATATACATGAACGCGTCTCCACCTCGCTGAGCAATGAGGAGTGTCTGCCCGTTGCGCATGCTCTGCCACGCAGTTTCTATATGAAATTGATATTCATTTATTTGATTATCATATTACTGATCTATCAAAGTACATCCATATCGCGTTTGCGTCGTGTCATCTGTAGCTATTTCTACTACAAGCGGGAAAAGCAACGCGTCCTCTTCCTCTATGGCTCCATGCTGCGGAATCGCGCCTCGTATCTCAGTGATGTCCGCCAGACGGCCGAGGAGAACATGACCATCCGTCATATGCAGGGTAAAATCAATATATTCCTAAATCTACGTCTCTCCTATCCGAAAGAGTTTGGCTGGCTGCGCAAGTTTAATTGCGCAAAACGCAGTTGCCTCATCTGTAGTGCTCTGGAGGATTACAAGTTTGTCATCTGTTCCAATTGCCAGTTTCCCTTCTGCAGCGACTGTAGTCGCGAAATGAACTATGTGTGTGTGTTCTGTGAACAACTGATGCCACATTAGTGGCATTATATAACAGAAGAGTTGATTAATTGCATGTAAACTATTTATCGATAAAAATAACATATTAAATGCAATAAGTTTGCGTTTGACAGTGTTGGTAAATTCCAAAATGAAATGAATTTGCAGTGACGTAGCACTCAGCTTTAATTAACTATGTGTACATATGTAAAAGCTTACTGCTAAGAGCAGAAGCTGGCACAGCAAAGCGTTGCAGTGCAAAATCTTCTTTTCCTTCCTCATTCTTTTCGTAATATCTTCTTTATTTCTGGATCGATCTGTGTGAAACTTTCACTTGCTTTGTAAAAGAGCTCTCTTTAAACAGCTGTTAAAATAAAAGTGTGTGCGGTCAGAAATACAAGCTTGCAACTAGTTTGAAGTGCCTGGGAAGTGGGGAGATACCCAAAATTTATAATGAACTTGATCTGTTTATGGTAAGCAGCAACCTTCAAGTTAATATAGCCCTATACAGGGTATAATCACCTGTTATATTGCATATTTTCCATAAGACTTTTGCATAAATACCATCATAAGTATAAATCTCTCATTTAGTTAAGAGTTGCACTCATTTCTTTCAAGTTGTAATGGGATCTACGCAGTAATTGTCCATTTTCCAGTCTGCAGAACTTAATTCTCAACTAGTTTTTGGGTTTTTTTGTTGTTTTTGAGTTCACTTCATTCTCTCTATTCTTACATTTTAAGTGTCTTGAAATTGCCCTCTGGCGCTGTCTGGCATTTTGTCTACTGTTTCGGCAACATTTCTACAGCTTTCCTTTAGACCTTTTTGTCTGTCTCTGGTTGTCTGTCTTTATGCTGGAGTTCTCTCTGCCTAATATAATTATGCACATGTCTAGGGTTAAAGGCAGAAGTTGCTGTTGCTTGTTGTTGTCCTTAGACAAACTTTAGCCAGGCATTAAGCAGCCCCCTTAGTTGATTCGATTATGTCTGCTGGAATTTCAACACTAGTTACTCGTACTGTTGTTCGTGCTGCTGCCTGTGCAACAGGATTAAGTTGCAAAAATTGTTAATTAAAAATAATAAAAACGCTAATTGAAGCAATGCCTACAGCACGAACAGCAAGTGAAACAAGAATGAGCCAAGCTAAGTTTTTCGGAAACCCAGGGAATTTCCCTGTCTAGACTTTTCTTGTTGGCGTGGGAGGGAGGGAAAATATTTTGTGATGCTTGCGGGGCACTTGGTAAAACTGTTGCAACTTGCGACAACAACAGCAACAACTACAGCCAGGGACAATGAGCCAAAATGAAAACGTCTTTGTTTTAATATTCATGCATATAGTTTTGTGGGCGTGTCAGCCGCCCTACTGTTTACAATAAAATAATTATGCAAACAAAAGCAGCAACCGAAAGAGTCACAGAGACACTGGCAAAGCTTGGCCAAGTAGCTGCAGATCAAGATAGAAATGTTGAGGGAGACAGAGACGAAGACGGAGACTAAGACGAAGTTGGAATTGGAGTTCAAGTTGGCGACGAAGGCGCAGACAAGACCGCAGCCACAGACATCTGCGTGTGCACTTGCTGCGTCTTTCCATTGAAATTTCACACATTTCGCCAACGCCTCCGACCAACAAAAAAGAAAAGCAAACCAAAATGGAAATGGCAATGGAAAATGGGGGAAAAAGCAACAAAAAACATGAGGAAAATATTTTTACGAAAAACAAATACCAAGGCGACACCATCAGCAGCGGAGACATGAAAACCTAGAGCTCTTGTGCTTCACTTGACTCCCTACTGCCCCACAGCCCCCTTACCCCTGGCAGTCTTCGTGTGCGAAGGTGATTATTTGACGTTCACACCTTGTCCGCTAGACTCGAGGACTGTAACTGGGCGAGGTCGTCTTTGTCTCCATCTCCATCTCCATCTCCGTCGCCATTGTTGGCGGTTGCTGTGATCAGCCACAAAAGTGACAGGTGTGACAGTGCCCTGCACAGCGGGCAGCAGGGTTGTGCCCAGTTTAGTGGAGCAACAAGGCGACTATGAAGATGTAAACTAGACGAGACGACGATGAAAACTGTAAAGAAAAAAAAAAAAAAAAATACGAAAATTATTTCCTAGAAAATCGTCGAACAGCTGAAGAAACTTACGGTCAACGCAGCAACAGTGCAGCAAATGGCAAATGAACAGAGACAGCCAAGTGATACCCTGTAAACAATAATAAATATTAAGAATAAACTGTTCTCTGATTTATGATTTCATAAATTATATATATACTTGCTATATAGATATATGGTTTGTTTATTTAATTGCATTGTTGATAATAAAGTAAAGATTTGCATATTTTCTTTAAGAAAAGTTTACGCTTTATGCGTTTGTAAACAACAGCAAGTTGAGAGCTTGAACTTTAGTTTATAACAAATGTAATTCAAGGACAATATGTTTTATTATTATAGAGCATATGGAAAGAACCGAGAAAAGAATGAGAAGTGCTGAAAAAAAAGGGAAGAGAAATAATCGCATTGAGTCTCTGAAGCGTTTTTTATCATGCGCTCAACTTGGCGTTGATAATGAGGCTGATGGTCGAGGTGCTGAGGTCGGTTAAGCAGTTTTGCAGTTTGCAGGTTGTTGATGATGATGATGATGGTCAGTGCAGCGCATTGTTCTTGCGGTTGTTTTTTTTTTTTTTTTGTAATTTACGAGAAGCAGCACAACTATTTAGCCAATGCTGTTGTTGCATGTCCCAGCCGGGCTCTGCAGGGGCATTGGGCATTGGGCAGCACTCAAGCTAGGTAACTGAGAGCTTGGCAAATGGCGGCGACGGCTTCTCTCTGAGCAGCAGGTGGTAATGCGCAGAAATATGGTGCAGAACATTTCAATTAGAAAACAGCGAAGCCAGAATACAAAAAAAAAGAAAGAACTTTGAAACGATGACAGGCTGTCGTCGCCCCCATCAGACTTCAGTCTCAGTCTCAGTCTCAGTCTCAGTCTCAGTCTCAGTCTCCGACTCAGTCCAAATCATGCCCATACCCATAGCTCCTCTATACAGCGATACACCCGTTCACTCCTTGCCGTACCATAGCCAACCCAGGCCAGACAAATGTTCCGCCTTTGATGTGCTCTGACGAACTGTGTGTCGCTCGTTCTGGGCCCAGCTCCCTCTGGGTGCCACAGTCTCTGCCTGTCTGACTGACTGCCTGTCTGTCTGTCTGGCCTTGTGTCTGTCTATACACGTCTGTTCTTCTTTCTACCTGCATCGCTGTTATTATTTCAATAAAAATTCTTGAATATTATTTCAAGTTTTGTTATGGCAGGTTAGTTAGTCGCACATTTTTCGCTTTACCTCTTCCCAATGCCCGTATTTAATTTTTATAATTAAAATTTTAACAAAAAAAAACGAATTACACAACGCAAAAAATAACAAAAAAAGAAGAAATGTTGGCAAAGGCCGCCGGATGAACAAAGTAAAGAAGGCGCCTGCTCTTGGGTGCAAAGACGCGAACGTGTTAAAAATTGATTAAAGTAATTGATTTGTAAGCGTTGGTCAGCCAGTTGAGGGTAGAAGAAGCAGAAGACGAACACGATGGCGGAGAAGAAGAAGCAGAAGAGGGAACAGGGTAATATTTATGAGGAAACAACTGGAATTCTCAGTAGATTAATGTTCTTGAAGCATCAGAGTCAGCTCAGGTACATGCTTAGTTTGTTAGCGGGAATGAAGGGAATGTTGTCGTCTCGTGAGGAGTTTTGCATATATTTCGCTTAACTTGCTGCTTATGAACTCTATACACTACAACATGAAAGATGACTTCATTATGGATGGGAAAGCTGCTGCAGTTTATAAATGCAAAGACATGAATCGGTTAGCTCAATGAACTCAATTAATGAATGCAGGTAATTGTTGAATTCTTTTAAATAATAGTTTATTAATATTTCCTTTAGCTCAAACTGAGTGTTATTTCTTTAGAGCTTAGACAAGCTCTATGCTAATAGCAGATCTAATTGCCTGACTCCCAAAACAATTGATAAACATTTTTCTTGTTAGCACTCGCATTCCACATAAAAATACAAAAAAAAGAAGAAAACCAGCGCAACTTTCATGGCTTTGTAGTCAAATATTTCTTTATATTCAAATCATATTGAAACCGCATTGAAATCTCAGCTTTGTTTTGCCATTTTCAAGCCAAACTTCAAACGCAAAACGGCAGCAACATCACAGATCCAATTTCCACACAGACTCAAAAGCCACTGCACCACAAATCTTTCACTGCAGCCACACCAAGTATTTTTGTTTGTTTGTTGTAGTTGTTGTTGTTGTTCATGTAGCCCAGTTTTAAATACAAGTACATATTTATTTTTGCCCTAACAGAGAGAGTCTTCTAATTTTGTAGTTCAATGTGCCACAGATTTCAAATTCAATAGAAATTAAATTTATAATAATAAGTTATAAATATGTTAATAGATAAATAACTAAATAAATAAATAAATAAATAAATAAATAAATAAATAAATAAATAAATAAATAAATAAATAAATAAATAAATAAATAAATAAATAAATAAATAAATAAATAAATAAATAAATAAATAAAAAAATAAATAAATAAATAAATAAATAAATAAATAAATAATTAAAGAAATAAATAAATTAATAAATAAATAAATAAATAAATGCATTAAATCATTTAGTAAGGATTTAGTTAATTAACGAGTTATAATGGAGTTTATTTTTGGTAAGAAAGATAGACAGAAAGCTATAGATATAAATAGCTTAGAAGAAGTAAATGTAAGAAGGTCTGTTTATATTTACTAGAGTAGAGAATCCCAGTTCAATTTTTCCTATCAAGTCACTTATAAAAGTCACTTATGAACTATATGAGTTCTTTTCCTTAACTATGTAACACTCATCTAATCAGCTATTCTACAGATCTCTCATATAACTTAAGTAATTCACAGACGACAGCATAATTTAATTGTTTCCTTCATCAATCAAGAGCAAAAACTTTGCGAATATTTAATGCAAGAGTATTCAGCTTTCGACACCTTGAATAAACCATTTTATTTAACGCTTTTTTTTGGTTCTTGCATAAAACCTCAAACTGAAACTCCAAAACAGAGCAGAGGTCTGACTCTATGCGTGTGCTGTGCCTGCGAGTTGAACTCAAAAAGTTTTGGGCCAACTGCATTTGACTGTTTGCCGGCAACAGCACGCGAGCTGGACGAGCCTGGGACTGGACTGGGAGGCTGATGACGCCTTTTGGTCTTTCACACAATGCAGCAACAACAACAACAAGCAAGCAAAGCGCGAAAGAGTTAAAAGGCAGCAGAGCAGAGCAGAGTGGAGAGCGCATAGAAAAAAGCGCCAGACGAGCGCTTGATAGGAAGGCAACCAATGCATTTTCACCCTATTATTTCGAGCAATTTCATCAAAAACTAGACGGGGCCGGCCTCTGCCTCCACAACTCTGGTAACCACAACCGAGCAACTGGCCAACTGCCCAGCTATGCCAATGCCAGTTGCAGTGACCGTCCAGTTGCAGTCCAAGTAACCGCTGCCTTTTTTTTTGCTCCAACGAGATTCGTTTTGCTTTTTATAGTGTATTTGTTGTTGTTGTTGTTGTTGTTGTTGTATTCGGACTGCTCTCAATAGCAGCAGGCAGCAGGTTTTCTTTCTTTTTTCTTTCAATGGCCAGCTCTGACTGTCGACTGTTTTTTTCTTTCTTATTTGGCTTCCACTTTTATGTAGATTGGTATTTATTTTCCCTCGCGAAAAACTGGCTGAAACAAAAAGATAGAAAGAACGTAGTAAAGAAAAGAAATGAAAGAAAAGAAATGAAAAGAGTGGCAGCGGTTCTCACACTCTAAGATTTTGTTGTTGCTTTTCAGCTGGCAGTTCCTTAACTCTTCTCATCGCTCTTATTATCGCGTCAAGCGTTCAGCTCCAAACTCCAAGCTCCAACTCCAACTCCAACTCCAACTCCAGCAATGCTACAACAAAAAAACTATAACGCTGCCAGCAGCAAGTCCACTGTGCAACTATTTTGCGGTCCGTTGCCTGACAAATGGCAGCAACGCCAGCGTCGCCCGCCCGTCCGAGCATTTAGCCCAAAAGTCCAAGAGAGCCAACGCGTCGGACACTCGTTGGAAGTGCCAGAGCAGCCACTGACCGCCTCTGGGTGTAGGCTCTGCTGTCCGCATTTCTTTCTTTTATACTCTACGCTCTAATGGTTACTGTAGCTTAAATCATTTATTTAGCTTTAACAACTCTATAACAATTATTATTATTATATTTTATATTTTTATAGGTTTTTTTTTTATTATTTTATATGTGTTTATTGTTATTGTAAGCTTTATTATTTTATATACACATAGATTATTATTATATTTGTTAAACTTCTTCAAGTCCTGCTTAGCTTTTTATACTGCTATATTTTCTTTTTCCATATATTAAAATAAGGTATTTTTATTGAAATTATTATTTGCAATTATTGTATTATTATTATTACATATTAATATACTATTATTCTTGCATTTAAGTATTATATATTATTAAATTATTATATTATATAATTATTATTATCTTTATTTTTTCTATTCCTATTCTAATATTCGCATTTTTCATAAATTAATTTAGCTGCTCTTTTCTTATAGTTATGTAAGTTTGAATGATAATAATATTTAATATTCTATATTTAAAAAACTCAATTAAATTTTCTTTGGCCATAAATACAAAATTAAGCAATAGTTTAGCAGTTCCCATTATATATTTTCATTATAATTGTTTGTAGAGCATTTCTGCTTCGTCATTGTAAGGAAATTTGTTTTCTGCTCTCGTTGTTTTTGCTTTGCTTTGGCAGTCGAGCTGGCTGGTAATTAGATTTAGTTTAGCGCACAGATTTTGATACGTTAATTGTAAATTGTGCAAATACATATAATTGTGTGCTGCCTGAAGATAGCTGCCGCCGATTTGCCTGGTTGCCCTCGAATCCACAGTTCGAGTTGCTGCTTGGACGCTGCCTCTGCCTCTGATTTCTGTCTTCTGTCTTCTGCTTTAGTTTTGCTAAATTAGCGACCACTGTTGTCTTCTTCACAAGCTAGCTTCACTTGTTTCCCCCCTTCCACCCATCGTCCCTCTATCTCTTCTGGCGTGAAGAAGACAAATGCCTGGCATTCTTTTCTCAAGCCTTTTGGCTACGCTTTTGATATGTGACCGAGCCGAGAACTGGGCATGACCATTGCAGCTGGGCTACAATTAATAGGCACAACAATTGCTTCAGTCGCTTCAGTTGCCTGTGATTCCCACGTGAAGTCCATAGACCTTCTTCACATACTTTCGCAAGAGTCAAGCAAACAAATTCGGCATTAATAACAATCATTAAAGGCTTATCGTAGCCTAATTGCCATTGAATTCATTTTGCATTATACATACGAATAACTTGCTATATCCTCTATATGAGCCATAATTGTTTATAGCTGCGCTCTGGGCAAAACATAATGGATATCATTATCCTTTTTGTGGTAGCCAAAGCATCTCAATATAATGATTGCAAATTAAATTGACGTCGACTGGGAATGCGCATCATATGAGCCCAGAGCGCAAACGATGTTAAAACATGTTTGTTGCCCAAAATGTAGCAAATCCTTACTGGAAAATAAATTATGCGAGGGCTGTTCAATCAATAATCCAAATAAAAATTAAATTAAATTAATAAATAAATAAAATAATAAATAAATAAGTAAATAAATATATAAAGGAAATAATGAATATATAAATATATAAAAAGTAAATAAATAAGTATATATAAAGAAAAATTAAATAATTGAATAAATCAATATAAATAAATATATAAATAAATAAAAAAATAAATAAATAATTTTAGAAATAAATAAATAAATAATTTAATAAATAAATATATAGATAAAAAATAAATAAATAAATATATAAATAATTAAAATAAATAATTAAAATAAATAAAATAAAATAAATGTATAAATAAATAAAATTAAAATAATAAATAAATTAAATATTTATTTTATTTTATCTTTTTCTTAAACATAATTAAACTTTCACCAACTGATCGTGCCACCCAACTTGGCTTGATGACAAATCAAATTATCAGCGTTATAATAAAGCATAAAAGAAGACAAAGAACCAATTTGATGAAGATGAAAGAAACGTATTTCGGCAACAACCTCGGTTTCTTAGCTTGGCCCAGACCTTGGCAATCATGCTCAGTTGTTGCAGAAAACCTATAATGGTTGCGATAATTCCTGGAACTCATCCTTAGCTACCTTTTGATTAAATTATGCGCTTCAATTTAAAGCATCTGAAACTCCACTTGCTTTGCGCTTGGCCAAAAAGAAATTCATTGGAATACAATAACAAAAATTATCATTGTCTCCTACATCATCCGCTTAATGTGCATCCATCAATCTGTGTCCATGCGCGCGACTGTCAAACACCGAAGACTTTAACTCTGACTCTGACTCCGACAGACGACGGACGACAGTGGACAGACGACAGACGACGACGGACCCATCAATCGCATTAAAACCATAAAAGGATTGCTCATATGTAGGCACACGGCTGAGAATTGGCGATTCATTGTATTTCGGACTGTTTTTTTTTTTTATTTTTGTTTAGGCAACTGATGAAAAAGAATTTTTAAGTCCATTGTGACTAGTGCTGAAAGTGCCCGAAATGTGTAAGAGAGTGTAACAGTGTGTGTGTGTGTGTGTCTTGAGTGGTAAAAGGACAAAAATGTCACAAAAGCGTGACGATGTGTCGTAAAGTATCCAACACTAACCCAAAAGGGCTGCGACTGGCCCTGTCCAAGGCGAAGGGGGAGTCGGCAGCTGTAAAGGGGGAGAAGGGATAACTGAATGGGTTGTGCGGCGTCAGGGACTTGGCTTTTTTTTTGTTGTTGTATTATTTTTACTACTTTGTGCTTGCTTCGCTGCGCTTTTTATGATTTCCATGTGCCACACTCGACTGTCAGCAGTCAGTCAGCCAAGAGATCCCAGAGTACAGCACAGAGATTTCTACATTGAACCCCAACTCAGACTGAGACCCATATTCCAAAACGCGCTCTCTCTTTCCCTCTATCTCTCTCTCTCTCTCTCTCTGTCTTGCTCAGCTCGCGCTCCACTGGCGGCTTAATCAGTTCAGTTCGAAAGGTTGCCCGGCACAAAGACACTTTGGCATTGGCCTGGCTTTTGGCCCAGGTCCTTTGTTATCCGACGCATTCATGTGCGACATACCAAGCAACATATGAACATACATATATATATATGTATATATATATATATATATATATATATATACTTTATAATGGGCCCTCCTCATGGTTTCACAGCAACATCTTGCACGTCTCTGCATTTGTATCTCCTCCGCTCCACTGCGGCTGCCTTAAGCATTTGCTTGTTGATTTTTCAGCTGTCCAATTAGTCATTTTCATCGGCTTAAAAACTTTATTGGTAGCCATGAAATGCGATTTTAACTGCACGCCTGTAAATGATCTTCCAACTGCCATATTCTCTTCTTTCTTTCTTTTTATTTTCTTCTCTTTTTTTTTTTGGCTCATTTATGTGCTCGAGTAGTCGGCAATTAAAACTATAAATGTCGAGAAAGACTCACGATGTGCCAATCTTTATAGCCAATATACTTAAGTATACATTATTTTCTTGCCATTGCCGTTGTTCTTGTTGTTGTTGTTGTTGTTGGCCCACTTTTACTGCTGGCCCAGACAAGCGTCTAGACAAATTTTTGCAGAGCTTTTAATTGCATGTTTAGTGCCACTTGAAGAAAAGTGGGCGAAATTGTTGATTTCTATGCTATTGGAATTATTGGTAAGCAATTGCTTTAAATTGCCTGCACTAAATGTGTAATGGATATGTTTAAATTCAACAGCCAGTCCAAGTCTTTAGCAAGGAGTCAATGGCTTCAGCAGTTTAGATTTAATTAAAATTAACTTCACATCGATTTTCAGTTTAAATGCTTTTATTTACTTTTCTTAGCATATTTATTGGAGGTGAAATTCTCATACATTATAAGTTTTTATTTCGTTTTTATGTCGTATGGAAAATACAGAGATTAAATGTATAATGGCAATAACTATTTAACCAGCTGGAGGAATTTAACAAACGGCTGTCTATGTAAATAAATAAATAAATAAATAAATAAATAAATAAATAAATAAATAAATAAATAAATAAATAAATAAATAAATAAATAAATAAATAAATAAATAAATAAATAAATAAATAAATAAATAAATAAATAAATAAATAATTAAATAAATTAGATAAATAAATAAATAAATAAATAAATAAATAAATAAATAAATAAATAAATAAATAAAAAAATAAATAAATAAATAAATAAATAAATCAAAAAATAAATAAATAAATAAATTAATAAATAAATAAATAAATAAAAAAATAAAAAAATAAATAAATAAATAAATAAATCAATAAATAAATAAATAAATATATAAATAAATAAATAAATAAATAAACAAATAAATAAATAAATAAATAAATAAATAAATAAATAAATAAATAAATAAATAAATAAATAAATAAATAAATAAATAAATATATAAATAAATAAATAAATAAATAAATAAACAAATAAATAAATAAATAAATAAATAAATAAATAAATAAATAAATAAATAAATAAATAAATAAATAAATAAATAAATAAATAAATAAGCAAATAAATAAATACATTTAAATAATCAAAATATCTAATAATCAATTTATTTTTAGACTAATCAATTGTAAGTAAATATAAAACTGTGTTTTTAAATTCGATTAAATACATTATATAATTTAATATTCAAAAGAATATTTTCCAAAAAATAATTGAATACTTTTACATATATTGGATGCATTTATGTACATGTATCACACATAGTTTAACTGTCATTTACTCAAGTTAAACATGCCATTTAAATATAAATAATTACTTAAGGCGTTGCTTTCCCGCCTACAGTCTGCACTCTGCCCTCTGCACTCGACTGTAGACTGAGCAGTGTCAATGCTTAGCTTTGTGATAACTTATGTTGCAGTCGCAATTGCTGCAGCTGCTTCTTCTTCTTATCTTTTGTTGCTGTTGCTGAGCGTGAAATTCACAACAAATTAACACAATTAACACTTTAATTGCAAACTTCCGTTTGCGCTACTTTTTCTTTGGCAAGTTCCGCCACTGGGACAAAAATACGCTCCCAGGCTGCCAGACTCATTTGCACTCTGTGTGTCTCTCTCTCTCTCTCTCTCTCTCTCTCTCTCGTCTCTGTCTTCAGCTACGTCTGCCTCCTTTTTGCTGCAACTTGGAGTTGCTGCAACACACATGGTATGCGTATTGCAACTACACATTCAAAGAAAACAAAGGAAAAGAAGACTTTGGTCTCGATGTTGAATGTGCCTCAAATGAAAGCAATTAACACTTTAATGACACTTGGAAATGCTGTGGCAATGCCTGCAAAGTTTGCCTCCACACAACAGACACAAAGGAAACCGGCTGAACTGATGCCAAAAACTGCTGTGGGATATTACCAACAGTTGCACAGTTCCAATCGCTGCTAACAACTTATTTTCACACTACGGTTTAGGCTTAGGAAATTCTGGAAATCTGAAACATTTTCCCAGCGTCAGATGAACTCGACTCGACTCCATTTATTAGGAACTTGCTCTCTATGCAAATACCAAAGATTACCAGCTGAGTCACAGTGACAGTTGCAGTTGCAGTTGCAGTCACAGTTGCAGTTGCAGTCACAGTTGCAGTTGCAGTCACAGTCACACTTTTGTGTTTATTCTGCTCGTTCATTAAAATCGAAACTAAGCAAACTACAAATTGAGTCTCTACTTACTGTCTCCGTTTTGCCCCCCTGGCCATAAGAATTCATTGTCTTTGGCTCCGCATAGCAGTTATTATGCGCTTTTTCTAATTAAAACCAAAAGATGTATGATGAACAAGGTAAATTAGATCGACGAGAGAGAAAGGAAAAATTGTAGTTTGACCTGCAGTTGTTGTCTTTCACATAGTATACATATATGTCCAGCAAATTGGCAACGGGTCTTGTTCTCATTCTGCTTCTTCATATGCAGCTTTTTAATAGGCCAACTTAATGTATTGTGCAAGCCAGAATTTGTTTGCTTTCAACATTTCATGCTGCTACTTCTTGATACTTTGTTTGCATGCAAATGGATGCCCTGAAAGGATACTGAGAACAGCTCCATGCAACTGAGCTGTGAACAAAGTTATTAGGCGAGGAAGAAACTATTGTAATTATATAGAATTATCTATGAAACTAGAATTTTTCTTTGCTCTCTAAAATAAATAGCATATCAGCTCAGCTTTTATTATTTTGTTTAAAGATAACAATAAACCAATTCTTCTTTCTTTTTAAAACATTATCATATTCTTTTTAGACTCTGTACTTTAAAACAGTGCATAGTCCACTAAGTTTGACGAGAGCGAGGAATCATCTATGACCCTATAAAGTATATATATTCTTGATTAGCATCAACAGCATAGTCGATATCTGTCTGTCTGTCCTTCTGTTGATTCTATGCCTATTCCTTTTCTTCTATTCTATTCCATTATTAACAATTAAGAGAGCTACCTGCTTTTTGTTGTGACCTGCACTTTGTCTCAATTAATTCAAGATTTGCTTTACTCATTCTATGTTCTTAGTTCTACCTTTATAAATATTCAGCATTTATGCAGTCCCTTTAGGTTAGCCCAAGCCAAGTTTATACAAATGTTTTGTGACCTCTGCCATTCCTATCCATTGCAACTTTCTTTGCTTTGCCGTTTGAGGAGTAAACATCAAAACCGTTGGATGTTCCTTTCAACATTAAGCTCTCACCCGCCGTGAACAGTTAAAAAAAAATAAACAAAAACGTCTTTCAACTTGTAGACCAGCTCAGTTGAGCTCCAGCTCCAGTTGTGCTCCTGGGGTTCATCCGGAGGCAAACTGGCAACTGGCAACTGGCCTGTCAATGCAATAAACGCAACTGCCAAAGGAGCAACAGCATCTAAAGCTGCCTAGCCCAGTCCAGTGTTATTATACATCTTCTTCTTCTCCTACTTCTTCTTCTTCTTGTTGTTTGCCTTTTTCATGTTTATTGCAAGTATTTCAATTCGGCGTTTCTCATTTTGGCCAGAGCCAGTTGCAAAAAATGTTATTTATATATATGTACATTTTTTTCCCTTTTATATTTTGCCAAGCTCAGGCACCTCAACAAAGAGCCGGCTCTAGCTGCTGGCGCTGCTGGAGCTGCTGCAGCTGCTTGGAACCGTAGACGCAGCCGGAGTTGGCATATTCTTGTGGAAGTCGTCTCACTGGTGCATATGGTAAATGGCTTGGCCGGACACGGTTACTGCTACCCTGCTGGTTTTTCCTCTTCTTTGCATACATTGGGCAACATTTTTTTGTATTCCTTTTTGGGGGAGTCATATGTTTTGGAGCGTCCACGCCCCACGCCCACCAGACGGCCCGCTGCGCTGTAAGTAATTTGTGGTTTCAGGCAAATATTCTGATGATGTTTTTCTTAAATGCTTTTCTCATTCCCCTGGCATTCGCTTGTCTTCTTTGCCGCTCTCGCTCTCGCTCTCGCTCTCACTCTCCATTTCTTGCGCTCTCTCCGCTGCTCCGCTGTTGTTCTGCCTTCCGCTTTGCGGCGTCTTTTCGCTGCAGCTTTTCTATGCTTGGTCCTTCTCCTTTTTTTCTGCTTTTGCGTGCTGTATCGTTAAAAATGCCTTTAAGGCATTTAATTTCTTTTGTTCATTGAGCGAGCGCTTTCTAATGGCGCACAGAGGGTAGGGGAAGCAACTGCGAAAAAAGGCATCCACACACACACACACATACGCAGCACTCAGACCTCGAACTGTAGAGCCCACAACAGACCCCAACCCAAACCCAAACCGAAACCGAAACGAAACGAAGCAAACAAATCGCCATTGCATATCCTGTTGTTGTAGTCCTCTGTCCTGCTTTTAACAATTTCAATAGAAAATTAAAACGCAGCGGAATTTACTTTTTCTTTTGCACCACTCTCTCTCTCTTCCTCTTCCTCTTTGCTCGGGCGTCAGCTCAAGAAAAATTGTTGTTCCCTCCTCCTGTGTGTGAGTTTGCACTTTTTGTTGTTACTGTAAGCCTCAGCTGGATCGCCTTTAGAGTGGACTCTATGTAAATAGGCGTCGGTTTTTGGTAGCCCTATACAAATTGCATGATATTGTTTGTCAGAGTAGAAAGCTTTCCCCTCCCCCTTTCCCTTCGCTTTCCCTTCGTTTTCCCCTTGGCTGAGCGAAGTGTTTGTAAGCTCTTTGTTTGCAGTTTGTTGAACTCAAAGTGGAGTTTACGTCTTTCTAGTGAATAGATAGTTTGGTTTAACTTTATTTTCATAAGAATACTCATTTAATTAGTTTCATCAAGAGGGAATTACGAGTAGTGTCCAAGCTTAGGTATCAATAATCCTAAATTAACTTGCGCTTAGTAATAGTAGTGTTAATGCCAATATTTCTTACTAGTAGTTCTCATCTACTCTGAGATATATAAATTGATACACAAAATACACAATTATTTTCTCTCATTTAACTAATCATTAATCTAACTAATGCTGTATTAACTGTTAAGTATTAATACATATTTTCTCTCATTTTACTACAATTCTTTTTAAGGATCTCAGCTCAAACCAATGTTGTTCTAATTGATTAATATTAATATATTTTTCTTATGATTTGTCTACAATTCCATTCAAGTATCTCAACTCTAACTAATGCTGAGTCAATTGTTTTATATCTCAAATCTAACCAATGTTGTTCCAATTGCTTCATATTAATATATATATCTCATTATATATTTCATTATATTATACAATTATATAAAATTAATTCAACTCTATTTAATGTTGTTCCAATTGTTTTATATTAATATATATTTCTCCTTATTTAACAACAATTATATTCATAAATCGCAGCTCAAACACTTGAAACAATTGTTTCATATTAAGATATATTCTCTGCTATATCTTCAACTCTATTTAAGGATCTCAACTCAAATATACACATATTTAACTACAATTCTGTTTCATATACATCTATTTCTCTCCAACTTATTGTGTTGTTAATGCAATTTTTGCTGTTTCCCTGTCAACTCTGACACGCTCTTGTCAATGTTGATTAGTACAACAACTACACCCCACATATATTTTCCATAATGTTTTATCATGGTCAATCATGGCCACCATTTTCATTTGGCCTGTTAACTGTTAACCCCCCATGAATGCTTAGCTCAACAGAACCCAGCAGATATTTTGCCCTAACAGACCGCAGCCACACTATTAAACCTAAAGACCATATTTCGATTTAACACACTCCAGGGGGGAGAGCAATGAGAAGTTTCTTCATAGCTTAGAAATCGCGTAACTCTTGAGCGCTTAGCGCTTAGGGGCAAGTGTACAATATCTAAAACTCGCACTCGCACACTCACACACACACACACACATACACACACATAGGAAAAAGGGGCAAAACCAAGACGAATCTTTATGCAATCAGCTAGACAAGAAAAAAGCGTTCTAACTTTTGACTGACTGACTGTGCGAATGAATGAATGAATGAGTGTGTGAGTGCATGGAGTGAAGTAGAGTGAATGGAGTTTGAGTTTGAGCACGAGAAACGAATGCAATTTTTTTCATTTCGACAATTTACGGGCAACGCTTTGACGCTCTGGGGGGTCAAGGGTGGAATGAAGAGTGGGGGAGGGGGGCGCAGAGCGCGAAATCAAAACGCGAAACATTTGCACAATGCAACATTCGTTTTCGTGTTTTTATATCTTTCTTTTGGTTCAGTTGGGTTCGGTTCGGTTCGGTTCAGTTTGGTACGGTTCAGGTTTGACTGGGTATTTTTGCTATTGTTTGGGGGTTCTTTGGCCATAGTTCGAGTTGCCAGCAGCGAGCATTTTAATCGGCTATAAATTGCAACCCTTTGTGCCGCAGAGTTTGCAAAATAAAAGCGGAAATGGCAGCGAGAACACACGCACCCGGTAGAAAATTACTGTTATTAATGCATAGGGTGCAAAATACTTTACCGTTCACCATGCGACGCCCCATTGATTTCCTCCTTTTCTCTCTTCCTTTTTTTTTAGCAAACGCGACAATATAATTTACTTTTTGGTGCTTTGAGCAGTTACTCCTTTTTCCGCAAATGTATCGCACATTTTTCTGTTGGTGTGACATGTCAAAATAATCTGACAACTTAATTATATATACGCGGAAATTTATATACGTTCTCACTGTCCGTTTGTGAAACCGAAACCCGTTACCTCCCGCCCTCTCTACGGTAATTTCCTAGACCATTTCTTTGCAATCGTTTAGCAATTCGTGGTTAAATCAATTTTGCACACTCTGCTTCTTGCTGCTCCTTAATGGTTCCCTTTGCCTTTCATTTGACACTTTTGGGTCAATTTTCCGTTGCTTTCCTTGCCATTTCTTTATATTTTTCCACTTCGACTTCGAGTTGACATCTAGGCAAGTGATTACGCCTTTTGGCGGGGAGAGATTTTGATTTCTTGGCAGCAGAAATTACAAAAGAGTTATGTTCAGTTGAACAGGTGAAAAAACTTGTTATCAAAATGTAAATATTTTGGCAATAACAGGAAATGATAATTTAATTAATGCCATTAAAATAAATGCATAATTCTTGCAATTTGTCAAGTTAATAAAACTTGTTAACTGATATTAATTAATATAGTAATTATTAATAAAAAAAAATGCATTCTAGTTTTTAGCAAGGATTGTGAAGCTTATTTCCCATTCAATTAGCGGCTATACCGATGTGCCATCACTATATTGTATATCTTCCCATCACTGATTATATAGAAATCTTGTAGCTATCTCGCTTTACCTATTTAGAATTAGGAAAGCGTTCGAGATAGTGTTCTCGCTCTCGCAGCGTGGCTTGAGTCAGTCGAACGATGGCAGATAAATGAATAAGGCATAACAAAGTATTTGATTAAATCAACAATTATAATTATATTTTAATTTTATTGCATTTAATATGATTATCAATATTTATAATATATATATACACATACTCAAACCAAATAAATACTGCAAAATTAATTTTAATTGCATATTTATTTAATTATTTAATGTTTGCATAATTACAAGCGCTTAGTTGAATTCAAGACTCAATCTTTTGATTAATATAGAAAATATAGAGAAATATATATACATAATATCGATATAAATATATATGCTTTTCATATTTTAAATTAAACTAATTAAAATAGATTAATTAAATTCAATCACCGGCTAGTTTGCAGTTTTAAATGCCTATGAGAATATGTATGATAAGTTTAATTTCCGTTGCTGTGTCAAAGTTTAAAAACAAACGTATAATTGTCTAATCTAAGTCCTTAGAAATCTTTGCCTGTCACATGGCAGCTGTGTCCTCTGTGCACTTTGTGTCTAATCTTGCAAGGGCCGTGGTCCGTTTAAAAGCTTTACGCTGTTGTTCCGGCACTTTCAATGGAGAGCGGAGAGCGGAGAGTGAGGAGAGAGCGCAGAGCTGCTGCTCATATGGTTACAAATGCCCGAACATCCGGACAAAATTTGATACAACAACTGCTGCTGCTGCTGCTCAAAAATTCGATACATCATTCATCAGAACGCGTGGCCTGGACTTCAGACAAAAGCCATCCCATTAGAGGCATATATGTATAGTTGCGGGAGAGAGTGGGAAGAAAGGAGGGTAGGAGAGATGGAAAGCAGGGGAGTGGGAAGGAGAAGCTCTTGTGTTGGAAGTTTTTCGTTGGTAATCCCTTTCTAATCGAATTACGGCAAATCCCTTGAGCACTTTTTGTGCATTAAGGCAAATTCAAGCGTAAGAAACTAATTTGAGGCGCCACCAATGCCACGATACTCATGCATATGCGCACTTTCAGCATCCCGGAATCCCAATCCCAATCCCAATCCTTATTCCACTATCCCAACCAGCCATCTAATTTCATTATCGCTCTCTCTCGCACCCCCCTCTCTCTCTCTCTCTCTTTATATATCCGACTCGTCAGTGGAAAGTCATAAAAATGTTGCGGCCAGCAGATATTTAAGAATTGATAAAAAGCAAACGCATCAGTATGAAAACCCACGAGAAACAGATTAGCCAGCCAAACGGAGGGCGAGCTGTACTCTGACTATCAGGAACTTACCCCTAAACGAGTGCTTTTCCCGTTTCCCACAGCGGCAGCCAACCCAATCCAAACCCTCCCCAGACTCTGATCACATTGTTTTCCCAAATCGGATTTTAGTTTTACACTAATTTCTTTGGTTTAAGACTCGCTCGGTCTCTCGGTCTTTCGGTCTCTGGTTTCGGCTGGTGTCCACAGTCCTTGGTGCTTGGTCCTCTTGTGCTCAGCGTTCGTTCGCTGTTGTCTGGTGGTATTATAAACGCTTCGCTGGACATTGCTGGTCCTGTGCTGATGAATCCTCTTTGATTGCACTAAACTGCAATCGAGACGAATGCGCAAAACGTGCAATGTCATGTGGCAGGCTCGTTTCTGTTGTGGGTTGTATGAATTTTCCCTCCCAAAATCTCTCTGTGTGTGTGTGTGTGTGTGATAAAGTTCTGTTCACTTGACGGCGGACTAGCCAGGCACATTTTATCACAATGCTCGGATCGTGCTGCGTATGGTGTTATCGGGGCTTTAGTTTTATGCCCCATCCAGCTGCCCTTGCACATTTTTATGGTCAGAACAATTTAATTGGCTGCCACGACAATTTTCATTTTCATTTTCATTTTTACTTATTTCTATTTTCTTCTTCTTGTCTCCTTTCTTTCCTTTATTTTTCATTTTGTTGAGGGTCGCAACCAAAAGCTTACATTGTGCCAGATTTTGTCTAAAAGTTTGCCCAACTTTGATGGCATTTCAATTCCGGCTGAGTCATCGTGGCTTAGATTGATTACAAATTGCATTGAGCAGCGGGTGGGCAATAAAAATGCAGGAAACTGATAACAAATTTAAACTAAAAAGCAGCTTAGCTTAGAAAAAAGGAACATAAATTAAATGGCCTAAGAATTTTAAATTAAATTTAATGTGTTTGTAAAGTATAGAAACATTTTCGAAGGAAACATTTAAAGTCTTTTAAATAGCTTAATTCAAGCAGCAGTTATATACACTAAAATAGCAACAATTAAGGGAAATATTAAATAATGGAAAGTTCAATAAGTTCTGCAATAAGTTGCTGTGACTAAGGGAGCAATCTTAACTAAGCACACAGCTGCCATTTGGTCTAACAAGCCTGGCTGACTCATCTCCAGTTACAGCCTTCAACTGCAGTCAGCTGCTTGGCCCGATGAGGCAACATCTTGACGTGATCGTTGTCGCTCCAATGGCACTTAAAATGCCAGAACTTATTTCCATTTCGCTGGGCAATTATAATATTTTGTGTGCGTTCCGCTCCCCTCCCCCCGCTCTCAGTCTCATAAACTCTCGCCTGGCTGCTGAGGAGACACAAAGAGCTGCAAAAGCAAGAAGAGTAAAAGAAATGCGTTTACCTTTTACCTTTTTGTGATTTGTGTGTTTTATTTGCATGAATTTCTCGTAACGGGTTGGTAGACGACGAACGACGAACGACGAACGATGAACGTTGAAAGACATCTTAAATATAATATTGACATTTCTTTTGCAAACCATTTTACATTTTAGCTCAGTCTCAGGTTTCCAGCGGGTTTCGTCGACTTGCCAACTTTGACTTACGCAATACAAATAATTATAGACATTTCGGGAGAGAACTGCAAACCAAAAAAAAAAAATAAAGAAAAGAAATGAAACCGAGGTTGGAAAAAAAGGGTTAAGTGCTTTGCTTTGAGTGGCGTTTACATTTTTGCGGCAACTGTCGCATAATTTGCTTTGAATTATTTAAGAGTCGCTTTTATTTTTTATTTTTATTTTGTAGAGTCCGAGTGGCTTCAGTCTAGCATGGTTAATTGAAAATGCGAGGCAGCATTTGGCTACTCTGGGTTTTTGCCACTCCCATTACTCATAAAACATTGCAATCCATCAATTAGCAGCTTCGCTTTAGCTTCTCTTCTCTGCCAACCGCAGTCCAATTCACATTCAAAAATAAAAAGTGCATGACTCACTGGGCTTTCATCAGTTGAAACGGCTGTCAGTAAGAAATACAACAAAACACCAAAGATCTGCCACATTATGCACAATTGTTGTGGTGCCAGTTTCAACACATTGGGGCCAACCTCCTTCGACAGCTGCGATAAGCGTGAAAACAATTCATGTCGCTCTCCCTGATGGACCCTCCAGTCCATCCACCTCCTTACCTTGCCCCTTTGTTATACTTTATTCAATCGATAATTAGCGTGCAGCTCATCAAATTTATGTTGTAAATTCAAAATGATGTTAGTGTTTCGCCAGAAAAGTGTCTCCCACCTTGGGTATAAGCCATAATATGACTTGGCTCTTCCCTCGTAATTTTGTGCTCAGATCTTGAATTATTGTTATGATAATTGTGAGCCAACCAAAGTATTTCTTATTTTAACTGTTGTCTGTAGAGCTCCGGCTCTGTGGGTTGCTGTTAATTTAATAAACACATTCAGTTTGTTTATTTATTTAATATGTTCACTCCGGAAATACCATTTGAGTAAGCCACACATAGATGAGTTTAGTTTAAGCCTGTGATTCAGATGTCTTGCAAATACTGTGACAATCTAAAACTAAATTTAAATATAAGCTTAGGTATTTTAAGATTAGGATTAATAGAAATCTAAGCTAGTTGAGTGTAATTGTTTTAGCAACAAATGATTACAGATATTCTCTTTTCTTTCTTGCTCTCTTCTTCACACAATTCTTAGACCCTGTACTTAATAAGTGCAAAAGGTCTATTAAGCTGCAATAGAAGAAATACTATAAGCAGAACAAATATAATAATATTTGTAGCATTACTTCCCCCCTTTTAATTTCAAAATGCTACTTGCTTATTGTTTCAACAATTAGAACAAGTATTTAAGTATAGCTGCAGAAATTCTGTAGAAATCCCATTTAAATAAATACAAATACATATAATATTATAGTTTTAAAGGTTTACAGCTTGAAAACATTTGCAGAACTCTTTCGCCCAATTAAATTGAGTGACTTTCAATGTCATGGCTAGATAGTTCCATCTTCTATTTATTCCCAGCTGTTTGGCCATTGGCCCAGCAAATGCTTGTCTCATCTGTGCTTCAGCCTGGTTGTTATCCCTGTCGTCTGCGATTTGGTTGTGATTTTGTCCTTCTAACTAACCCAGCTCACACACCTCATCCACCTACATCCACCTACACCGACCCACATGCATTGGTTGTTGTTGTAGTTGTTGTTTTTGTTGTTATTATTAAAGCACCCATGTCTGGCTGTTGGTTTTTGTTGGAGCAGGATCTGATTCTGTACTGTTCATATCCCTGTTTCTGGCCATTCAGTCCGATGGACAGCCAAAGCCAATTGTCAGCATGACAAACGGGGCAGCAACAGACATTTTGTTGTTTGTTTGTTGAAGATGTTTGCTGTTGCTAATCCTCGGACATAACATAGCCCAGGCCCCCTCCTGTATTAGGGTGTCAGTCAGCATATTGTTTGCCAAAGTGTAGCCCTAAAATTACTGATAAATATTTGTAAAAATTGTTTGTTGAATTATGCGCGAGTTCCTTTTGGGGGATGGTGGAGAAGGGAGGAGCAGCAGCAGCAGTAACAGCAACTACTTAAAGGGCTTTTATTGAACGCCACTCAACTGTTATCAAAGGGAGCAGGGTGAGGGGGGGGAAGGAGAGGGGAGGCTATGACTAAATATGATTGATTTATGGCTGGGCATGTCAACCAATCCCAGACCTCATTCGAGTCCAAAATATGCCACGCAAACAGCCAAAGCAGTGCAGTCATTTGGCCTGGGTTTGGGTTTGGAGGGAGGGGACTTTCGAATGTGAATGTGGACTTGCAGTGAATGAATGTGCATGAATGTGAATGAGTGAATGCAAAATGTTCCAAATGCTGCACTCAAATCGAGCATAAGCCCGCTCGTCTGTGCACAGGACATCAGCTATGACGACGACTAGAACTGACATTGTTGACAGCAATCGTATGTTTAAAAAGCATAATCCCAGACGAATGATGATGAATGGTTGGTCCAACAGAACAGTTCCCAACCCCTCCTCCAAAAAAGAATGGAAAAATCCACCCACAGACGCTTGCTGTCGTTTAACTAAATCCTTGATGAATGATGTTGCCCCCGAGTGGCGGGTATCCTGGCTAGCTGCTGCTGCTGCTGCTGCTGCGCTTTCATATTTGCAGGCGAAATTCGAAATGCCAACGACATTAGCAACATGCCACCAACACACCAACACCAAGCGAATCTTTTGAGGCAGCCGCCAAGCGCAATTTTCATTTACGCGTCATTTTAATGATGTTAAGTGATTGTGCAGAAAACGAAAATGAAACCAAAACGAAACGAGCCCTAGCAAATGAAGGAAAAAGGGGGATAGAATACTGAGCAGGGGGGGGTGGAAACTACAGTTTTTGCATCCAAGCATCCAAAGTTCTTGTAAATAGATTTTGTGTTTCGGTTACTCGGCTTGTTCAGGTCTCATGATGAAAGCAGCTTGTAATCCATTTCAAATCATTTTTCACTTTTGTATTTGCCATGGTTTTAGTCGGATCGTAAAGAGACTTTTGGATGGAATGGAGGGGGTGGGGTCTGGAGATGGCTGTTCTATGTTTCAGCTTCGTTTTGATTTGTTTGGTTTCGGTTGATAAATGATGTCGGCACCGCAACGTAGACAGGTCTGCTTTCAGCGAGTGTATTTGATGGCATGGCATGGAATAATCCTTGGCAGAGGTGCTCAATTCCTGTCAGCAGACTCGGCAGGACTTGGCAAGTCTGCCAGTCTGCAAGCAGAAGCGCATCACATCTCAAATCATTGTTTTGGCTAAAATGCTAAACTCTATGCGCAATTAACTAGTTCGCACATGGCTAAAAGCAATTAATATTTGCAATTGAAGTTAACTGATAGCGTTTAATATTTTAAGTTAAAGATTTAATTAAATCAGATAAAATTTAATTGTTTATTATTTATATATATACATCTGAAACTTGCTTAGGTTTCTATAATTGCATAACAATCATTCTCTAACGATATTTAATATTTTTTAATTAATCAATAGAACGCACAAAGATTACTTAAGCCTGGAGTTTCTGGGAAATATTCTAATTGGGGAAATAGAATTGATCCAATTGAAAAATAATAACATTAATAAATTATAATCTGTGTTAAATAGTTAATAATAAATTCAACAATTAATTACAGAGTTAGAATAGATGGAAATAGAAGTTCAGTTTCCCACTAAGTTATTAGGAAACTGTCTCGTTTACAAATGAGCAGATGGAATCGAATTTTGGAATAGAAATAACAACTTGAATAAACTATAAACTATTACAAATAATTCATATTAAATACATTATTTAATTTGGTAGCTTATCTCCATAAAACAGAAAGGAATAGAAGTCTGTATTCAGACTAAGATTGTAGGAACTATCTAATTTATAAATGGACAGATTGGATTGATCAATAGCAATAGCAATAGCACTGAATCGAAATAGCAAGAGGAATAATAGGAATATCTATTCTAAATAATTAATAAATACATAATTTAATTTGGGAGTTTATCTCAATATAATAGTAGAGAATATAAGTTCAATTTACCAATAATGTTTCTAGGAAACTAAATAATTTAAAAAGATGAGATTGATCCATTGTACTACGCAGTTTTTAAAAGGAAATAATAACTAAAATAATTAATAATAATAAATGTTTTTCTTCTTAAATATTTTTGTAAATATAGTTTATAATTTAGATTTTAAATGAAAACTCCTGCTACTGCTGAGATATCTATGAACTTCCTTTATATTCCTCTCTTTATCATCTAAAATATCTAAACAGACTTGACACAGTCTACACAACCCAACGAGTCCCAGCGGAACTAGTCATCAGACATGCGTTGCCGTTGCACCCAATAAATATTTCAATTTCCTGGCATTTTTGGTTGACTTGACACCGTTTTGTGTGAAATTACTTATCGAGTTAATGTGATTTTGGGTTTTAATGAATTTGCTGAAATTAATTTCGAGCGTTCGCTGCTGATCGCTGCGTTGCGATTAGGACAGACAATGAGAAAGTCTTGATATCAGACCCTGTTGGATGCTATACAGTTGGTGTTGGCATTCCTATCGTTTCGGGCATTATCGGACGGCGTGCGACATCGTTATACATATATAGAGAGCATGTGCCGATAAAAGTAATATCCTGTGAACGGCACGTGGCGATTCAGTCATGCGCATTAGATTTTAGTTGAAAAAGAAAAGAAAGTAAGATAAAACCTAACCTCAAAATGCTTTGTAGCAAGTTGGCAGCGCTGTTGCTGAAAAAAGAACACCTTGACAGTCTATGCAGTAATTGCATTTTATCCAAATGAAACTTGTTAACAATTAAAACTGATTACGTTGCAGCAAAAGGGATTCCCTCCGCTGAGGGGGGAGTTTTACTTGCTCCTTGTTCTCACTTCAATAAACAAAGTATTTATTTTTGCTCTACCCAAAAAGGAGCAATCCTGGCTGCACTTGCAATTGCTGCAACAATGTCCTTAAGCCTCTGGCTTTGCCTATGTTTCAGTTTCTGTTTCCCACTTCCCACTTCCCGTTTCCCTCCTCAATTTCCCTTCACTGTTTTTGAGGGTGTTTAAGCAATTGAGTTCGACTACGTGAATTTATGAAGCATGGCAAAAAGTGCAATGGTCGGTGCAGTGGTGCCGTGGTGCCGTGGTGCCGTGGTGCAGTGGTTTCTCTATAGAGTTCTTCCCTTCGCTTTGACAACCCTATGTACTGGACATGTTTACTCTGTTGTCGCTAATTGTTTGATATATGACTGTTTATACTGTTGTTGTTATGGTGAACAATTTGCTGTAAGCCATCGAGACGAGCCTTGTCGGGGTTGCTCTAACCCAATCAACTTGCCCAAATGTCTCTCAAGAGTTGTAACTCAGCTGTTTAATGTACCATACCACAGGTGAAAGTGCACTAAGTACTTGCTATCGAAATGTATATCACAGTGTTGTTATTATTAAATGAAATGGGATTTACAATAGAAAAAACAAGCTTTCTAAATTTATGTTACTTGATAAGTAGAGAGCTTTGCTTAAATAAGTAGTTCAAAATCAAAAAGAATTGGTTCGAGTTGCAGTATGGCTGCTCTAAATATTATTATTATTATTATTATTATTATTATAAATAACAATATTCCAATATTTCAATTTAAATCGATCTTAAACTTTAATTCGTTTAATATTATTATCTATATTTCTGTATATACTTATTAATAATTAGCAATTATTATTATTATTCTTATGATAAATAACAATATTCCAATATTTCAATTTAACTATAAATTTAACTATTTCAATTCGATTATAAATTCTTTCTTTAATTTTTATTTTAATAATCAGAATTTAAGCATTTTCTTTGTCCATAATAATATAAGAATATAATTAACTTAACACGCTAATAATAATTATAGTTTCAACGAATTTACCTTTGATAAACTTAAGCATAATCTATTTCCAAACTGACCATAAAAGACTTGAATATACTTTAAATACAATACTTAATATTCTTAAATTAATTCGCTAATAATAATTACAATTTCTCCATATTTACCTTTAAGTAAACTTAAATATATTCCACATCTAAGCTGACAACGAAAGACTTGAATATCTCTTGAATTAATTTACTTAAATCAACTTGCTAATAATATTTATAATATCTCCTAAATTTACCATTCAATAAACATAAATTAGTTTAGTTAAGATATTGAATATATCTAAACTGACAACAAAAGACTTTAATTAATCTCTTGAATTAATATACTTAACTCTCTAATAATAATAATAATTACTCCGAAGCTCTAAGCTGACCACAAACAACTTGAATTTCACAAATTATGCAATTTCCTTGTGCTAAATAATGGATAATGTGTGGATAATGTTAACTATGCTGTCGCCAGTCATCAACCTGCACAACTGCACAACTGACCTGACAGCAAAAGGTATTACTTGTATTCTAAAGTTTAGCTTAAGTCAACTTCATTAGTGTCCAGCACCTTCTACTTTACTTTACGCTAGTTGGCTCGCTTTTGTAATGCCATAGTCTATTCATAAACATTATTACAAAGTTGCCACTACCCCAGCAATTAAGGCGACTCCAAAGTTTTGCTTAGCTCATATAACTTGGCTCATATCATACCCCCCCTCATCACGTCTTGCCTTTGCCACAATCTTGGACCAGGCCAGGGCAGGTCGGTCCAGGGCAGCCCTAGCCTGAGCCAATCAAATTAACTACTTATAAAGTAATTTGAAGGAACTTTGACTGCGATCCGAACAATGCCAATGCGTCGCCGGAGCTCATGAAAAATTCTATTAACGGCCACATAAAGGAGGAGCAGCAGCAGGAGCAGCGGAGGTGGGTGAGTGGCAAGGGGAGCAGGTAGAGAAAGAGGCAGCTGCCTCACACCCTGTGGCAGTCTGTCATATGCGCTGACGAAGTGTATGCATTTTAAAGCCAATCAGGTTATGTGGCGGAAGGGGGCCTATTTACTTAAGCTACCCCTCCCCAACTTCTCTGTGTGCCGCTGCCCTCTCGCCGTATATTCGCAGCAGTCGCCACAATTTACAGCTGACTGCAAAAGTTTACATTTGACACACCTGCTTTCATTCGAAACTTGCCACAGGGCAATAATTGCAACAACCAGGCTGCCGCAGCCGTAGTCGCAGTCGCAGTCGCTGCCAACGCAGTTTACATTTGGCCAACACCCGCAACAACAACAACAACAACAACAACAACAACAACAATAATAAACAACAAATGAGTGGCAACATTGCAGCCCAGCCATGCGCCGCCGTATGCCTTAGCATTGTGTAAAACTTGTGGCAAAGAAAGCCGTCAGAAATGTTGCATGGCCTCCTCCTTCCCGCCCATGTCATGTCTGCGCTTGATTGAACGCCAGGCTGGCTGCCAAAATGCCTGCTAGCTGTTTGTGCTACAACAGGCGTTGGTGTGGAGGGGGTTGGGAGGGGCGGGCGCATAGAGCGTGCGCCTTAAATAAACAATTCACATTTAATTACGTCTAAATTTGGTTTTGAGAACAAACAGCGACGACAGCCGCGAGTGCAGTCAGTCCGTCAAGTCTGGGAACAGCAGCACGAGGAGGGAGCAGGGAGCAGGGAGCAGAGAACGGGGAACAGGAGCAGGCAACAGGAGTTGGGAACAGAACGCGCACACGTCGTCCATCCATGGACGTTGTCAATGAATGTCGAACAAATTGGCAACACACGCGATGAGAAATGAGAAACAGGAAGTAACAGGAAGCGGGAAGCATTGCTGAATGCTGAATGGCGTCCAGGAATAATAAACGTACCCATTCCTCTGCATTCCTAGGGGATAGAATTATGGGTTCTTTAAATTACTTTATGCTTGCTCTTGCTCTTCCTCTTGCCCATGCTGTTGTTGCTCTTGTCCCGATCCCTGGGCTTGTGCCCGCCCCTCCCCCTGTTGTTGCTGTAGTCCTTGCGAGTCTCTCTTTGCCACTTTGGAGGCGAGCCAGTGCTGATTGCATGCAATTCAATGAAAACTTTTTGCCAAGACACCCCACACCCCCACTCCCCCTACCGCTATCCTGCCACTGCTCTGACAGTCGAGCACACTGGTCCAGTAGGTAATGCACCCTCAAATCGATAGTAATAGCGGTTTGGGGACGTCAGCAGGGGGTATAAGGATGTGTGTGAGTGTGTGAAACGTATTCCCAGTTCTCGGTTGTGCCAAAGCACTAAATAATTGCCC
>JAEIFK010000688.1:5187500-5217500 GCA_018901825.1 Drosophila funebris
CATCGTTGATTGTGTGGAAGGAAATAATGTTGATTTTACATTCTCCGACATGCAGAGTGGGTAGAAATAATGGGGGGTTGGGTACCAACTGGAAGGGGTGGCTGGCTGCTTGTGGTAAGTGTATTATCATAATAGACGGCACACTTTTTTTTTAGCCGGGTTGCTGGTACTTTGGGGAGTTGGCAGTTGGGAGTTGTTCTCCCAAGTGTAAAGGGTGGAGGGTGGGTTTCTAAACTCAGTCTATTAAATATACGACTAATGCACTATGCTCTCTATTTAAACAGGTTTAATGGACTATCAATAAGCAGATGGCGCAGATGTACCTGTCTGTCTGTCTGTCATAACTCTGCAGTATACGACGCAGCCATGGCATGGATAATACAATATTTATGTGAATTGTCATCAATATTTGCATCAATAATAAAAGTGGAGGCAGTAAGTTTGCATTGGCAATTGCTGGCATTCAAAAATTATGGAAATATGTCACGTGAGTTGAGTTTCATTCTTGCTACGATTTTATTTATTATGTCACATCAAATGTGAAGGTGGTTTCGTTATGAAGATACATTTTTAGACCCTGTAGTTACCAGTGCAGAAGTCTATTGTATATAAATATAAATGAAAAGTTTCAGAAGTTTTTAAAATGGGAAGATGGTATTTATTTTTTATTTATTTTATATTAATATTTATTTATTTATTTCACGTCAATAGCCGCTGCATTTATTTTATTTATAACAAATATCAATAGATTAGAAGGAGTTGTTTTTTAAAAAGAATATATCTTTAGAAAATATTATTCATTCTTCGATTAACAAGCAATTGTTTATACAAACATATAAATATAGATTTCCATATATTTTAATAATTAATAATAATTTTATTTAAATTCATTCACTAACTACAAATCATAAAGTCCACTTAGAACAGCTGTTCAATATGCATTTCCAACTACTGCATTCGCATTTTCTAGGCTTTTCCCTGTACACATTTCCACATTTCCATGCTGTCAAACTGAAAACTGGTCTCAGCTCAACTTAAAGTCAGTTATTTGTGTGTTGTATTTCGCTTTGACTTTAAGAAACTATATTTCGTCATGGATTCCTAGCGCTAACTTCTTGATGGCACTTAAGACTTTGGCTCTTAAGCTGCCTCTTACCCTTTTGAACCCTGGCATTAGACAAGCCAGCCGAAAATAGTTGTTGCCTTGGCCAAAAAGCGCAATAACTCGGCTACAAAACTCCACAGACCATAGACTTGCCATACACTGAGTGTGTGTGAGTGTGTTTGTGTGTGTAAAGGTTCAGTCAACTGCTCAACTCACTCTCTATGCATATGAGTACATACAGTATGTACTACGTATGAGCGATGACTCGTTGCTAAAATCTATAAATCTTGTCAAGCCCAACCTGCCTGCCTCTGCCTCTGCCTCTCTCGCGCACTCTCCCTCTCTCTGTCTTACCATCTACACTTGGTTTCTTACAGCATTTTCCTTTTATAAATATATATATTGTTTTGGGTCAACGTCGACGCGTTTGCAGCAAAATTAACACAAAATGTGAAGGCAAATTTACACACTAATCGCACGTGGCAAGGTCCTGGCATGTTGCAAAGGATACCGTCTAATGTTTTTGGGTGTCGTGCATAATCGTTAATGAATTATGGCTGCACATATGAACAGTTTGAAATGGGGGGGATACCAAGAGGGGGAGGCAATTCTTAATATGCGTGTAGCACATGTTTTTAGCTGTTGTATCGTTCATTGGCCTATTTTGGGTGTGTGTGTGTGTGTGTGTGTGTGTGTATGTATACTTTGGCTTTAATGAATATTTTCGTGTGGCCTTTTGTTTTAATGCATTCTACAGAGAGAGAGAGTGGGCGAGAAAGGGAAGGGGGGGGAACCCTTAGCGAATTTTTGTAATTGCCTGCATTCAGTTTTGTCGCTTTGTTGTAAGTAATTTCCACCCTCGAGCATCGGTTGCCATTAGTCACGGCTTTATCAAGGTGCTGCCATCTCTCACATTGGCCCAATGCTGCGTGTCGTGCCTCAAACTGTTTGGCCAAATGGCGCCTTAAGCTGACCGCACCCTCAACTCCCTCACACTCGCACACACACACATCATGTTTTATATTTGTTTGGATACATTTTCTAATGACTCTGACATGTTCGAGGGGAACTCGTGAAAATCGTGAAAATCGTTGGCAAATCGAGTGGCCCCGAAAGCCTTTTTGACTTTATTCAAGCGCATCATTCACACTTTGTTTGCCTTTGCTATCTGCTGCCTGCTCAGCTACCTTCCCTTGTCCTCATCTCCCTGCATTGTCACTGCCTTTTGCTGCATGCATAAAACATTTGCCTTCTTCTTCTTTTTTATTCATTTGAATTGAAAAGCTTTTCGCAGCGATTTGTTATGCAAGCTTAGAAAACAAACAAAAACAAAAACAAAAACCATAACGGAACCTGAAGCTCAAAATTTGTTGAATGCCACCTTCTCTGCATCTCACATCTCGCATCACACTCTGCATTCGTTTTTCCTTTTCTAAACTCTTCCTTTATTTTTTGTGCTTCATTTTTTTTTTGGGTTTTTCAAGCATTTTTGTTTGTTATCAACTTTGTTGTTGCTGCTGTAAAATGTAATTGCATATGCAGCCACGCTTCAAAGCCCCCATAAAAGGAGCCACAGCAGACGGCAATGCCGAGAGTCGCCATGCGCCATACGCCATTTGCCAGTTGCCAGTTGCCAGTTTGCCAGTTGTTAGTTGTTAGTTGGAATAGCTCCCAGTATCCCTCTTTAATATGAATGTTTTGATACTCCTTGTCCATTTGATACGGTGTGGTTGTACCCTGCATGTCCTGCTCCTGTCTATGTTTCTCGCTGTGAAAAATCTCGTTGCCAAATAAATGCAAGCAACGCAACAGTGGGAATTGCCAACTAACTAAAATGCCTTTAGAGTTCCTTTGAAATATAAAATAGTTTTGCTGCTTCTCAGCTATTTACCACAGAAAAGTCATTCATCATAACACAGCTCTAGCAAGCATTTTTAAAAAGACAGAACGAATGGTCCTGTAATAAAGAATATTTTAACATACAAATATATGCATTATTCAATATATTTAAAAGTTTTTATCTGTTTTATTATTATTTTGTCAATAATAAGCTAAGAATTAAATGATTTTATTAGATTACATTTGTGGAAAATTAAAATAATAATTGAAATTGATAGAATTTACAACAATTTAGCTTGTGCTGTCTTGTGTAATGTTCTTGTTTTCAATATATTCTCTTGCAGCTCTCGTTGCATTCCAACATAGTTTTTATACCCTGTGCCCATTAAAAATGGGCAAAAAGGGTATAATAATTTTGTGCAAATGTAGGTAACAGACAGAAGGAGACATCTCCGACCGTATAAAGTATATATATTCTTAATCAGTATCAATAGCCGAGTCGATTGAGCCATGTCCGTCTGTCTGTCCGTCCGTCCCTCCGTCCGTCTGTCCGTCCGTCCGTCTGTCCGTCTGTCTGTATGAACGCGTCGATCTCAGTAACTATCAGAGCTAGAGACACCAAATTTGGCATGAAGGTTCCTGTATACCCTCTCCAGATCGAGTTTATGTTAGATTTTCGATACCATCCCCTCCTTCCTGGCAAAACGAAAAAAAAAAACAAATTATGACCGCATTTCTCAGAGTAGACTCTTCTAACTTGGCATGTGCGTAAAGAATATCATATTAAAACAGTCCCGAGAGTTTCATTAAGATCGGTCTATAACTAAGAAAGATAATCAGAAAAGAAATGTTGCTTTGCACGCAGCACATGTGTGCGAGCGAGACAGCGAACGCCTGCGACACAAGACTATATAAAGTGTCGTTAGTATATTCTTACTTCTATTATAATCAAAATACTTAATTTAGAAAACTGCACAGGGTGTAATACTGTCGCGCGCGCTCGACTGATCCGCTTGTTGATGTTGCTGGTGAGCGAATTTCGTGCTTTGCTTCGTGTTGCGTATCTTAGTGGCAGGTTTGCCACATCTTTCGTATTGGTATTTTATTTGTCCGTACTGATACTCTTTTCTCCTCAGATCTGCTTGCCAATATTTGTATGAAGTGGCAACCTTGGTTATTGTTGCAGTTCGCTCTCTAACTTCTATCTGGCTTGCAGTGTAAAGGTCTCATTTGCAAACGCTGGGCAAATTTAAATAATATTTTGATCGATATGAAATTAGTTTTGCTATAAAAAAGGTATTCAAACGCATCAGTTTATACTATTCCTCTGTTAGGCATATTTAGCATCATATAGTATATTAATAGGAAACCGCTTTTATTAATTCTGTCAGTTTCCGTAGTATGAGTATATGTATTTAAAAGATACTTCTGCTCTCTTTACTCTTTCATTCACACACTCTCTTTTTACCCCCTTAAGCCCCCCTTTCGAATAGTTTACCCCATTGCAATGTTCAATGTTCGATGTACGCGTAACTCTCAAATTGTAGTCCTCGTTTGTATTGTTTTCACTGTGTGCGTGTGGGTGTGTGTGTGTGTGTGTGTGTGTGGATGTGTAGATGTGGTGTAGTCAAAACTATTTTCGAAATGTTTTAAGCGGTTCTACCAAAGTATTTAATCCTTTGAATGTTTTATTGCTTAGATAGAATTTACCCCGTTTGGCTGTTGTCAGCCCTCCAGAGTTCTCCGTTATCATTGCCAGCAGCAGCAGTTGCGTGGTGGGCAAGGGAAAGGGAGCAGGAATGTTATCATATAAATGTTTATATGAAATGTACGCGAGTTTCACTAAACCCTCTCACATAGTTTCGACTAAAAATATTTGTTTAAAAAAAACAAGCCAGAACAACAAACGAGGAAACTGTAAATAATAAATTTGCAACAATAGAAACAAAATGTTCAACGCTGCATTTAAAAACTTGTACATTGTCATGTTATTTGTACGGATTTGGCTTAGATTAGTAAAGAGTTTGTAGTCTTTAGCACGATTATTCCAATTTGAATGACATAACATAATATAATCACTATTTACATAGTTTATTCTGAGATTTGTGTAGACTGATCTTAACTTTTATTTGAAATTAGTTTAGTAATGTTTATTTTAGAGTCAGCTAAATGAAATGTATATTATAAACAGTTCCAAGTTGAAGAACAAGATGTGTAATTCCTTATAGTTTATCTACTCATAAATAAAGATTTTATTAGACAATTTGAGAACGTGTCATAAGTGTTATTTCCTTATAGGCATCTGCCCATCATCAATTACTGCTGTAATTGCCCCACACAACTATAATCTATAAATACATTCAGAACATATCACAATGATAATTCCCTGTTAAGTGCCACAACAGTGAACTCGTTGAGCCATCTGATGTAATTATGGGTCCAATTGTTTCATATGTACATTAATCCTGGATCCATCAAATGTTTTCAGGTCTGTCCATAATTGAGCGGAGTTTAAATTATACTTGTCTATGGGATTATGCATCAATATTTAATGTCATTCGAACTCTCGATCGAACTCGGAATGTATGAAATGAAAAGCAAAACTGTTGTTTTGTTTATCTTTGTATTACTTTTGCTTTATTGATATATTTTTGCTGGGTTCCGTGTTGATTTATTTAAATATTTTTTAACCACACACACATACGTGTCAAAATATGAAAATTAAAATATCAGCATATCGAACAAGTCTTGCGGGAGTTTTTAATGCATTGCATTTATTCAATGGAGCATTTCCAATTGCCGCCAGCTTAATGCATGCAGCTCTATAGCTATTTTTTTTTATTTTTTTGTATTCCATTGATGAATCACAACTGATGGCATTCATTGTGATAAATTTAAAGAGGTAATTCACTGAAACACTGAGACTGTTAGACGAATCTTAGCAGCAGTTTAGTTATCATATTCCAAACCTTTAATTGTTGTTGGTTTAGAATAACCCTAATGCTAATTTCTGTAAGCTGTCTTCGCCATTCTACTCCAGCCAGACAACACAAACTTTGTTGTCTTCCCAACTCAAAATCAAGAATTATATCCTTCAACAGAAGCAAAGTGGAAAATGTTAAAAACTCGCTGTTAATTAAATTCTTGGAAACACGTGGACTGAAAAAAAAAAAAACAAGCAAACCGACTTTGAAGTTAAGGTCAACCCATGGAATTTCCACTCAAAACTCAAAAACTCAAGTCAATATTGAGTTGATGACAATGTCAGTCAGCCATTTGGCATTCCATCTAATTGTAACTCTTGCAAAATATGTATATAAATATTTGAAAAATTTCATTTTAATTGCACAAAGCCAAAAAGTTTTCTTTAAGCCTTTTGTGTCGTAATTACCGTGGCCCAAACGATGCTCATTGACGCGACTCCAGCGGCTGCAGCATCGACAACGACATCAACCGTTGCGACTTCCTGTTTCTGACAGGCAGCCACTGTGTTGGCCAAGAGGACGGGAAGGGGTTGGTGCTGTTGCATATTCAGCAGCTCCATCGAGCAAAAATATTACATAATTATACAAAGTATAAGGAATACAAAAAAAAAAAAACAAAACACAACAAGAACATGAAGACAGGCGACTCAGGGACTCTGTTGGCTGAGTGAGTGACTGACTGGCGTTTTGGTGTTTGATGACCCTGTTTATGAATACGTTAGCATTAATTAACTTTGATTTAATTAAACGCGCAAGGGGCAGCAGCAGCACAGCCACAACTACTATAACCAGGCCACAACCCGGTCACTTTCAAGGCGTCAGTCTTGACTTGACTTGACTTTTTGGGGGCTGCTCCTTCTGCTCCTCCTGTTGCTGCTGTTGCTCCTGCTGCTGCTGTTGCTCTTGTTGCTCCTGAGACTGCGACTCCTTGTTAATCTTTTAACCAGTCGCTGCCGCGTTGCGCCTTTTGCGGTTTGGCGCCACAGTTGGCAGCCAAAGAGCAACCAACTGGAAGAACAGCAACAACACACAGAGCGAGCGAGAGAGAGAGTGAGACAAAACCAAAGCCAGCGCCTCAAATAAGACCTGAGAGCCACGACCTGCTTCTTTATTTCCTTCTTTTGGCACTCTTCAAGTGGAAAATCCTTTTTGCCTATTTACATGGCCTTAACAAGAGTCAACACCGAAGGCGTTGTGCCCATCACCACCGCACTCCGTTGTCTTTTGACTTTGTCTTAATGTGCTTTGTCTAAGATGATTTTTGGCACAACGCAGCGAATTAGGGGTTAAGTAATATGTGCAGGTAGAAAAGCAAAGAAATGAAGTCAAGGTAATCTAAGTGAATCTGTTAATGAAGTGATAATATCTAGGAATGATCGCCAGCGATCGCTGATCAAATGTCTATTAACTGATAATGATATTAATAATTATTTATTAATGCGTTAACTGATAAAGAACTATTGCTAAATTAAATAAATAAATAGATAATTACTGTAGAGAGTACTTTAAACTTTTACATAATCTCTACAGTTAGTTAATTTAGTCTAGGTGAGAAAACTAAAATGCAGGACATGAACGAAAGCAAAATTATTGTATATAGAGAAAGTTTGCCTACAATATTTCGAAATTGTTAATAATAATAATTAATAATAATTATTTATTAATGCATAAAATGCTAATATGAACTGAGCTATTCAATGTTTAGCAACTACGAATAATAAATTATATAAGTAATTAATTGCGATAAATAAAATGAAGAAATGTCTGCAAACTGTTAATAATATTAATAATTATTTATAAATGCATAAATTTATAATACAAAATAATATATAATCTAATAATGAAATGCTTTTATGAAATTAAATAAATAAATAAAAATTATATAATTATTATAAGTATATTACTATCAATATAAACTATTTAAAAACTCTTAATAATATTAATAATTATTTAGTGAAGTATAAACTGATAAAGGAACACAATTTCTAAAGTAATTAAATAAATATATAATCACTGTAGAGAATATATAAAAGTACTGTAAAGTGCTTAGCGTAGGGGAGAAACATAAAATTAAGGAATGTCTACAAACTCTTAATAATATTAATAATTATTTATTGATGCAAAAACCTATTAAAAATTATAAAAAATAATAAATAAATTGATAGTAAACTGCTTATATCAAATTAAATAAAAAAATAAACTTAATATAATTAATTAATTTATCAGTATGAATATAAATTCTAAATTGTAATATAAAGAAAGAATATCTCTGTATCTTTTATGTCCTATTTCATCTCTGTATGTATCTATGTACTGCTAAGCTTAAACACACACACTTAGATATGTACATATATGTATATTAATTCTGCAGAACATTTCTATTTGCTGTTTCTTAAGAAATATATTTAATTTAAAGCTTATTTGTTTTCTTTTATGGCTAAAATCAATTGGCATCTCATGTATCTCACTTGTGGCTGCTTTGATTTTTCATTTGCATGTTTTTTTTTTCGCATCTCTACTTTAGATCTCATTTCCTATGCGCTTTGATTGTGCAGCTATCTGCCTCTCACTTCTCTGCGCTGTTTCTCTGCCGCTTTTGTGATTATATATTTTGCTGGCTGCTTTCATAAATTAATTAATTGGCCTGCGGCTGGTCAACAACGGCAAACAGGCAAAATAAATAAGCAAAAATATTTGCTTTAATTTATGTGGCAAGTGGCACAGAGCACTGAGTACTGAACACTGAGCACTGAGCATTGAGTACCTCGCCCCAATTGAGAAAGAGAGACGGAGGTCTACAGACTGGCACTGGCACTGGCACTACTAATGGGAACCCTTTGCCCTAGTTAAGTCCAATACTCGTACCCCAACAACCACCTGACTGTGCATGAGCCTCTGTTCTGTGTTCTCTGTCCTCTGTCCGCCTGATGCCATTTACAAACTGCATTAGATTAAAGCGCGATAAAACGCGGGACGCGTTCACTTGGCATGATTTCGACTTATTTGCACTTACAAAAAGGCCAACCAAATAGGGCAGAAGGGCAGGCCAAAAGAGAGGGCGGAGTTGAAGGCAGATATACTACTACAGCTTGGCAATATTTTCCACGCCTTGCACATTTTATAAAACACAACGCGCTGCCTCTCTACCTCTCCCCCTCTCTCCTCTCTCTCTCACGCTCGCTCTATCTCGCTCTTGCTTGGTATGGGGCATGTAGAACATGGTTAATTAGCAATTAATGAAGCGATAATGAAGCCAAGATAAACGACAACGCCGACGACAACAACTGTGATGATGACGATGACGATGACGATGACGACGCTGAGGATGAGGATGACTACGAGGCTGTGTTGATGTGGCAGCAGCAGTGGCAGCAGCAGTGGCACCAGGGGCATCAGCTGTGGCAGGGAGTTACAGTTTGATGCTGTCGATGTCTTTGGCAGGCCGTTGTCGAGGCCAAAGCTTGTGGTTGCCGCTCCAAACGGCCTTGACGAGGATGCCGCATGGAGAAGGATGCGGCTAAGCGGCAGCTGCCTGTTGGTTCAGGCTTTGCTTTATTCTTTTTCTTGCTTTTTTAGGCTGCTGGGCATAAGCAGCTTCATTTGTCGCTGTTGCTGCCGTTTTTATTCTTTTTTTCTGTTTTTTAATTTTGCTAGCCAACCTTAAAATAAAATCTGTTTTTTAAGAGTGTGTGTGTGTGTGTATGTGTGTGTGTTGAGCGCGCGAAATTGTATCATTTCCTTGAAAAAAAAAAACATATTTTTTTCTTTTTTCTTCTTTTTTGGTTTTCAGGTTAATTAGTTTGCCGGCGCTGGGCATGAAAGTTTCCTGTCACTTGCAGTGGCAGAAGGCGTTGCCAATTAGCCTGTTGCGAAGGTTAGAAGCTAAAACTCAAACTGAAACTGAAACTGAAATTGAAACTGATACTCAATGGCCTTGGTCGCTTCTATCAGGCAGAAGCGCTTTAAACAAGATACAAATTAAATTTTGTATTAACGTTGCTTGGAAATGTCTTGTTAAATTCGATTTGTGATTGCTTTTATCGA
Source organism: Drosophila funebris (assembly GCA_018901825.1). NCBI lineage: Eukaryota > Metazoa > Arthropoda > Insecta > Diptera > Drosophilidae > Drosophila > Drosophila funebris. Next base: position 5,197,473 of record JAEIFK010000688.1, read on the forward strand.
TGTTACAAATATTTAGGTTTTAGTAAAACCATTTTAAGTAGATTATATAAGCAGATATAAGTTTGAGTTTTAGTTTATATATAAATGTATTTAAATGTATTTTTAATTTCAGTTGCAATACTTTTTAAAATGTTTATTTGCTTGACCACACGTTATATATTTAATTTGATTTAATTTTAACAAGCACTTCATTCAGAAATTAATTTTTATTTATTTAAAAAGTTATTTTATTCTATATTTCTTTTATATATATTCATATAAGTAAGTATCGTTTTAATTTGACTCTTATACTAAATTTTAGACTCTGCTAAGTAAAATGTAATTAGAAATTGGAGAAAACGTTTATATATAGTTTTCCTTTTAAAATACCACCTTTATAAAATCTTATTCGTTTTCTTTAAAATCCGAAGAGCAAATAATAAGTAATCACAAATAACTGCCTGCTTTTACTGAAATTTAATTATTATAGATTATTATTGTATTCATAATTTATTATTTATTAATATTTAATAATAACTAATATTTATTATTTAATTATCTAATGTATTTTATTTCATATTTATTTTTTATGATTTACTATATATATTATTTAAACTTTAGTATTTATTATTTAATATTATTTATATATTTATTATTCAATATTTATTTTTTATGATTATATTATATTAAATTATATATTATATTAAATATTTATTATTTAAATTTAATTAATCCTCATTTAATATTTTATATTATTTATTTATTATGTACTGTTTTTTATTTACTATTTAATATTTTTCTTTATTATATAATATTTTTTATTTATTTTGTATCATTAATATTATTTGTTCCTGCAGAGTTGTGCTAAGTACTCCTAGCATGCTGAATCAAAAGTTATTTAAACTTATTGAGAAATACATAATATATTTGAGTTTTTATATAAATTAAACAATAAATTAGTTGTTATTAGTTATATTTTTTACTATTTAATATTATTTACTATTTACCATTTATTATTAATATTTATTATTATGTTTAATTGCTGCGGTGTAGTTTTAGGTACTTCCTCATTGCTGTATCAACTTTTTGACAAATACATAATATATTTGAGTTTTTATTTAAAAATATAATAAATGAGTTACTACAGAAATGAAATCATCGTGTTCCTCCTTGTTTAATCAGCTTAAACTTATTCTGGAATGCATTTCTTATCATGGCAACGTATCGGCTTGCAACCACTTTTCTCGTACCGAGTTTAGCTCTCTCAAATCTGTGGCCAGCATAATCTATCAGCCGCTTTCAAAAAGACACAAGACAACGCTGGCAAATCTGCTGGTTGTTCGCTTCCTTATGACAGCAACAGCATCGGCAACAATAATCCCAAATTGCGATCTAATTTTCATGTTATTTGATAGAAAACTCTTGTAGGTAAGGTATCCATTGTAGCTGTGTTGCACTGTGCAGTCATGCCAAGAATTTATCATACAACCGCAACTTTTTGTTGCATCACTCGAATGCAGATGGAGGCAGGTTGGGGGACTGGGTGTGAGAGCTTGTCTTGGATAACATGGACTATGGGTTGCTGTGCACAATGAACTACAACTACACCACCACCACAAGCAGCAGCAGCAGCAGCACCATCACCACGAGCAACTGCAGCACCTCTGTGCCGTCGCCTCTTTGGAATATTATCAAAAATGGTGTATCTGTAGCTGAAGCTTCCTGAATCTCGTCTCGGGCAATGCAAACATGCTCATAGTTGTTGTGTTACCCATGGATGCATCACTGGCGATCGTAACAACAGCAACTGTTGCAGTTGTTGCTGCTGTTGCTGCTGTTGTTGTTGCTGTTGCTGGCGCTGTACGAGATTAAACAATGATTGCATTTTCATTTGCATTTTAAGTCACGGTGCAAGCAAAACCAAAGCACAAGATGTCGAGGGTCGGGATCTCACTTATCAAGTGTTGTTGTGCCCCTTGTTGTGGAAAATGTTGCCGTTGTTGTTGTTGCAGTTGCTAGAGCTGAGCGCAGGCAACAGCAATTATTATTTAATTTGAGTTGATATTGCACTTGCCTACGCTTAAGAGAGTTAGTTGCAGAGGCCACAAGTTTCCAGAGTCCTCAGCTGTCGTGTCACGCGCTCATCTCTAGTTCATGTTGCAGCTGCCTTTGCTGCTGCCCGACTTCAGCTTGTTGTAGCAGCAGCAGCAAGAAGAAGAAGAAGAAGAAGCAAAGAAACAGGTTTGCCAAAACTAAACACATGCCGCCAGCATTTGCCTGCCACAAAAGATTGAAATGCAAATCAGTTAATGGTGTTCCTGATGCTGTTGCACCGTTGCACTGTTGCACAGTTGCAATGTTGCAGTGTCTGACACTGGCAAGGGCAAACACCATTCATTGAAGCTGATGTACGTGTTCGCTGCTGTTTTGTTATATTTAATTGCCTAGGCCCAACTTCAACTGAAAATGTTTAAGCCCTCCGCACTCCGCACTCAACTCAAACTGTTCCTTGCTCTAGTATTTCTCGTTTTGACCCATAACTCAAATGGCCAAAATGCTTGGCTTTAATGTAACGCTTCATGCTCATAAAAATGAAAATTTGTGCGACAGATTTTCGACAAAAAACCCAACAGAATCCGAGCCCAACACCACGTATTTTCATCATGCGCTAATCTTTGCCATGTAACAGCTGCTCGACTCGACTCTGCTTGGCTTTTTCTCTCCCTCTCTTTCTCTATCTCTCTTTCTTTCTTTGTTTCTTTTTTTTTCGGTTCTTTTTGGCCCTTTGGTGTTAGCCTGTTGGTCGGTTGACCAGTTGGTGCTGCTGGTGCTGCTGGTTTACTGTGCCCACTCATCTCGATTACGAGGTGTAAATTTACTGAAGCACATAAAGCCATTTGGCGAGCATGTCGCTTACGTCTCTTACGTCTCTCACATTCCTAATCCCAAGCCCATGGCCAGCTCAAAAGCCAATTCATATATTTACCGTTTTGCCACTCGACTTTAGGGACGCATTATGCTCTAAGCTTTTTGGCCATTCGATGCCAGCAACGGACCCAACATCAACATTATTTGAGAGGGACTGCTAAAGCTTTATAAATTTTGATGATATGCGGATTGCTGATGTGTTGCTCATTTGTCGGAAAGGGGCGAGGGGGGAGCAAGGTGGTGCCATTGGGTTATTTCGCATTTTGATAAGTTGAGAGTTGCCACAGTAGCAGCTACAGTTGATTGCATAATAAATTAGAAAATCATTGAAAGTAGAACTCGAAATTTATAAGAAGAATAGTTTCTATATCTTTAATAAAAGTTTGATTTACTTTTATGCTATTGTGTTCTGTTTCATAAATTATATAAAATACATAACAAATATTGTGATATTGTCTATTATTAAGCTATATAACAATGCAAAGCTATAACAACTTAACTATCAATGATTTATACAAAATACTAATGATAATTGCAACTCAAGAAACAAAGAATCTCATAGTCTTTAATATAAAATTAAATTAAATAAAATTAAAAAAAGATTATTCATACTGAAAACAAAATACAGCTCAAGTAAGGCTTGTTTCTTAAACATGGAGCTATAACTTCCTTTTACTTTCGCCATTAGATGTAAATTACTATCGATAAATTAAATAAATGAACAGAACTTAGATTACAGAATTACAGAAATACAGCCAAGTTGTTAACTTGCAAATTGTTGTCAACTTTACTTTTAGTTAACCATCATCTGCAACTGTTTCTCACTTTTTTTATCAGCGAATTCCTAGGCTCCACTTAAAGTTATATAAGCTTGAAGCTTATTTCTTTGAACAACTTGTCAACACTTTCCATCTAAAGCCAATCACATGGCATAGTCTTTCCTCTAACCTTTAGTTGTTGCTCCACAAACCTTTCATGACACAGCCACAATTGCTGCCCCTTCGCTGTGGCAAAAGCAAACACGTTGCATATCATCCATAACAACAACAACGTAGTTAAACAATCTATAAAATACAATCACTTTCAACAGGAAAAATCAACAAAAAAAATAACAAACACAATCCCTCCATGTTCGCTCTGCCCTTTTAAATCATGTTCATCGATCGTTCGAGGAGAGCAACAAAAATCGTGGTCTCTCCTTGATTCTATGCCATTTTTCTATATATATATATATACATATATATATAGATACTTTACACAAAGCGCGTAATTATGGGCTTTGAAGTATCTTTGCCAGTATCGCTTGATGATCGGCATCGCAAGTCGCAAAATATATGGCTAAAACCTGATGAAAGGGCACTTTTTGTTAGCTGGGGCTGCTTTAAGCTGCATATGGGAGTGCTTTGTATGGTCGTGCATTAAATTTAACACAGTGTTGTTGTTGTTGCTGTTGTTGCTGTTGATGATGGTCACGCCCACTAAAGTGGCATGCCGCCTTGGTTATGTAAACAGCCAGCAGGAGACGAGCAGTCGAGGAGCCAACAGAGAAGCAGCAGAGTAGAAGACGTCGTTGTTAAGGCCACTAAAGTCGCTCAAGCTTTGATGATGATGAGGATGATGACGCTGATGATGCTGGTGATGCTGATGATGATGGAGACAAACGCTTGACTTTGACTAAGACGTTGCAGTAGGAGGCGCATTGTAATATGTGGTGGCCAGAGGGCAAAGGTTGCGGCAGCTTCCCCCCACTTTGCCCCACACATCCAGTAAGTGTTAATGTTGCATAAGTTGCAGAGCCAAGTTGAGTAGCTCTTTCTGGGTGGCTCAGAGAATTCCATCATCAAAAAGAGTTTGCTGATGAAAACCATTAAAATGAGTTGATCAACTGACAACAGTTTTAGTTAGTTAGCTTTTTAAATTATTAACAGCTGAAATTTATACTTGTTAGTTGCTTAAAATCGCAATTTCTTTGAAGATGGCAAAGTCTCCGAGTCCAAAACTTTATTTATAAAATAAGCTAGAAAAGTGTTTGATCCCCCTGCTATTTATAGACGTAAGTAATTATACTTGCATTGTTATGCTCCATCAAGCTCAGAGCTCGAGACCTCAGCAGACCTCGATGCGGGCTCAAATCCCCAGTGCCATTAGCGTCGCAACTGTGCTGTCAACTACAGTGCTGTACATGAAACTAATGCCACCCTTACCTTCATATCCTTCACACACACACACACAGACACACACACACAGCGTAAGAAAATAACCCAATGCGTAATTTAAATGAATAATTGAAGCAAAGTTCACAGCGAAATCCATTGAGTAGTCAAAATGACGCACTATGCAAAGTTCTTCTGAGTCGCAAGTTGCTTTTGGGCTAATGAATTTAAATGAGCCACCAAGTGAATGTAACCTTTTGCATAGATTGAGTGGCTACATATTAATTACAACAACACTTACAAAGCCGCCAATGAGTCTCGTTTGCAACAAGGCTAAATGCTTCTGCCCAGTGAAATCATAACAGCTGTGACGTAACAAATGAGGCCAGCGGGGGGGGCTTGCCCGCAGTTTTCTGTTGCCCAAAAGCAACCACTTCAAATTGCCATGCAACTTCCTTTTTTTTAGCAGAATTAAGACATAAAAAACAATTTCTGCAGGAGGCACGAACTTGTGGTGGGTTGTGGAGGGTTGCGGAGTGCTGTGGAGGGGTGCTGCAACCCCTAAACACTAATGAAGCTATCAGCTCTCACGTGCCTTAACAGTTTCAAAAGAAATTTTAAGTGTGTTTACCGAGGACATAAATTGAAAAAAAACTGACCATATGAGTTTGCAACAGTGGTAACTGGGCCAGCTTTGATGTGCCAGTGCCTTTGCCAGTGCCTAAGCATTTGTTCAAATATTTGCAAGGCCCTGAGAACAAAAGGCAAGTCGTAAACAAGAGGGGAGAAAGTGCCATATAAAAGAGATAGAAGTCAGCGCACAGTGGGAAACATTATGGTTTGTAGACGAGGTAAGTCATTAACTTAGCAACCATCAATAGTTGATATTGTACATCAAATGGTTAACATTCATTTATTAATTTAGAGATATGCATTTAATTGAGTTAGGAATCTAAAACTAAAATCTATAAAAATATGTGAATATTGCAATTAAATAATTTGATATAAAATGCATTACTCGTAATAATTAATGTATGTATTTATTATATTTATTATTATTTATTATATTTATTACTCAGTAACTTTTATTCATTTCAGCATTCATTTATTAATTTAGAAAAATGTATTTAATTTAGTTTGAAATCTATAACTAAAATCTATATAAATATGTAAATATTGCAATTAAATAATTTGATATAAAATAAAATTTATAATAAATTATAAACTCGTAATAATTAATTTATTATATTTATTATTATTTATATTTTAGTTCACTCTATATTTTATTACTCAGTAACTTTTATTATAATTTTATATTTTCACTAAATTCAAATAAATTTTGAAGCTTTCTAATCATTTATTGAATATTTTAAAATGACAAATTAATTATTATTATATAATAAATTGAATAAAATAATTATAATAATAATAATAACTATAAATAATAATTAGAATAACAGCAAATATAATAAATCTATATTAAATATTTATATATATATATTTTTTTATTTAATATGCAAGCAAACATTTAATAAATAATTTTTAAATAACATTTAATTTTACTTAATTTAAGTTTCTTCAAGTTCGCTTGCACTTTCCAATGCCTGTTGACCACTGTGCAGCGTGCAGAATTGGCAGCGAAAAGACGTAGAGTAACCACAGCGAATCAAGTGAGTTTATGCGGGTCACCCTCCTCCTGGCATATGATTTGTTACAATACAAAAGCAACAGCTAGCCAAAAAATAAAATAAAATAAAAAAAAGCAATGGAATAAAAAGACCAATGCATTATCGAGCAGCCACACAATAATGTTAACGAGCAGCGCTTCGAGAGAGAGAGAGAGATTACAATCAGTGACATAAGGCGCAGCAGAGTCCAAAGGATGTGTGTGCCTGTTCGAGCTGGGTACGGGTTGGGTTCGACCCGTTCGCTACTTTGCCAAAGTGGCAAATGGACAGTGGCGCATAATTTGGACTCTGTGGCACAGCTGCCACTACTGTTGCTGTAGCCAAACTCAGATTTATCGGTTCCAGCATATGGGCGGAGAACCAATCAATGCAATTTGGCGGATGTGGCATATGTTGGGTCAAGTGCTGTCTGATTAGCACTGAGTGCTATGTATGGGAACGGGAGCGAGCTGTTGTAAGCCCAAAGCAGCTATTAAACAGCTAATTGCAGTCAATAACATCACACACACACACACACATGTGACACAACTATCTGTAGACCTTAACAAGGTTGATAAGCTGATTATCTTAACCCGTTAAAGGCCACTTAAGTAGCTAACAAATGTTTTAACATAATTTAACAACATTAATTGCCGCAAACGGGTTTTCTTTTTTATGCTGAACAAACAATTTACATATCGAACATTCAATGAACTCAACATTGGCAACAACAAACAACAACTTGAAAGCCAACATCGATGCATTTATAGACCAAAGTTTTGAGTGTGTTATTCAACTGGCTCGTTGGTCTAGGGGTATGATTTCCGCTTAGGGTGCGGGAGGTCCCGGGTTCAAATCCCGGACGAGCCCAAGTAAAATTAACTTTTTTAAATTATTTAGTTTAAAATTATATTTATAAATGTTATATAACGAAATGTTAAAAATAATTCTGCTGATAAATATCTGCGTACCAGTTGCCAACTCATTTAGTTTATCTGCAGTATTTATAGAAATTTGCTTATCAACTCTAATTTTGGTATAGGCGAACAAGGCGTGTCCAATAGCCTCTTTCCACTATTGGTTAAAATGTAAATCTATTGGAAAATCTACGTATTGTGTCTAGCTTTCTACAGAAGTATTTTATCTCACTGAGAAGTAAAAGTAGGGAAATTATAAATATGGAAATTTAATAAATTTATCAAATATTATCAAAAGTAAATTTACATTCTCACTTTAAAGTTGACTTAATGGGCACAACGAAGCATTCCCATTCATAACTGAAGGCGTCTGTGCATCATAATCGATGCCTTCACAATTAGTCAAACGTTAGATGGCCTCTTAAATATTACAAACAATTAAAGGCATACAATTAAACTGAGCAGAGAAGGGGTTCCCATTGTGCAATGCGGTAGACGTAGAAGGATTCGATTACCAGACGACGTTGACAGGCAGAGCGACAGGCAAAGGTTGGGAATGGGGACGTGGAGCATTTTAACTATACATATCTCTCTATGTCTGGCCTGGCACTGACCTGGCATGCCTTGGCCGGGCCTGGGCGGGCCTGGTTTGTTCTGCCCTGGTGTGGCTTTGTGGCTATTGAAAACCGACGCCTCGCAACGCACTCGAGACGACACAGACGCAGTGATCCCTCGTCTGGAGCATCCAATGAATTTATATGCATTGAAAATTAACACAACAAACTTTTTGGCTTGACTGACCAAAAATCCAGAGATGTACGAGAGCCCCTCTCCTGTCCAAAAAGGAAGGCTTATGTCTGTCATTACCCTTTAAAATGCAGAGACCAAAATCCATTTGCCAGCCAGTGGCTGACTGCCTGACTGGCTGACTGGCTGTAAGATCCGGTGCACATGTATCCCATTTAGGCTGATGTATCCGATTGCAGCCATAACAGCTGGAAGCACGTAAATCCCATTGTTTCATGCGCTTTGCATGAGCAAGAGCTTGAACTGACTGCACGCTGTCGATTTCAATGCCATTGCCACATTCATATCCACATGCAGAGTGAGAGAGCCGCAGGCAACTGTTGAACTGTTGGAGCTGCATTTGATAGCATAACATGTGCGAGTATTGAATATACTCTCTTATTTTACAACTGACAAACGCAATCGCAGGAGTGCCAGCCAAAAAAGGGATAAGGGGTGAAAGGCGGATCAGTGTTACCAAGCCTGTGGTTAACAACCCATCTTGGGGTCCGAAGCACGCGTCGCCTGCGGACTCTGCAATTGACTTGAACCCGTGGCGCATCAATTGTTGACTGCGGCTTTTGTGATTTTTATGATGAGGCCCCAGGGCACTAATAGCCACAGCCACAGCCACAGCGACAGCCACAGCCACAGCCAGAGCCACGCCAGAGTTCGTTTTGATTACCCTGCCGGAAGCGCCGCTCAGGTTACTTTTTAGCAACGTTTATCCGACCATAAAATGGCCACTGAAATTTGAGGCTGGAGCATAAGTACAGTAGAAACTTGTTACGAGCAAACACGCAAGAACATTTCAAACTTATTTTTAAAGTGTTTCATAAATTATCCACTGTTTATTAAGGAATCATTAAAAGTTAATGACTTAAATAAACATAAACTTAATTGAATCAAGTGATTGCAATATCTTGCGAAAATAATGGCAAACTGAAAAAGTGAGAACATATTGAAGTTATTAAATTAATTAACTAAATTCACATGATTAGAAGTGAACGTGAATAGATGTTAATACATTGTCCATTTATTTATTTATTAATATTTGAATAAATTATTATTATTAAAATTAATTAAAATTTAATAAATCAATAAGATGCATTCAAATGAAGCTTTTTATTTCTTTCATTATCCGGTATTTCATTTGTTGAGAAATAAGTATAATATATCATAATTAATTATAATTTTCACGCAGCTAATGCACTGTTTCTAATTTTCATCACATTTCTACTGTTTCCTGTTAAGCTATTTCTACTGTACGCATACTGCTATGAACTACTGTCTCCACATATACTATTAATATACATTTTCAATCCAACATAGCAACAAACGTAAAGAGAACACCTCTCGATCGTGAGCTTTTTCAGCAGCCGACCGACCGCACGCATAAGGCAAGCACACATACACACACACGCACGTAAGCGTAGCACACGCAATTGTTTGCTGTATTATAAAACGTTTTTCCGTTGTTGCTTGTTCGCATTATCTAACATTTTCGCTCGTCTGTTGTTGCTTCTGTTCTATAAATAGCTCGCTCCAGCTAACACTAACAGCAGCTTGTCGGTTAGCTCTCGTCTCTCAATATGTCAGGATGGCCGAGCGGTCTAAGGCGCCAGACTCAAGAGCTATAAACTCTTACCTTTCATAGAAGGGTGTTTGTATGAGCGTTCTGGTCCTCTCTGAGGGCGTGGGTTCGAATCCCACTTCTGACAAATATTTTTTTTATGTTTTAATTTTAAAAATATATTTTTAAATGATTTTAAATTAAATGTACAAATAAATATTAAATAGAACCAGCAAATACAATTAAAGAAATACAATTAATACTTATTTCATTACTATTGTTATTAAAAAAAATGGTGTAAAATATTAAGATGTGATAAAGATAAAGATATTTATATGATTATATTCTTTGAACTGACAATTTATGTATAATGTGGATATTGTAATTATAATTATTATTAAATAATATTGAAATCCCTTTGAATTATAGTATGAATCTTAATTAAGTTTTTGTCAACGTGTCAGGATGGCCGAGCGGTCTAAGGCGCCAGACTCAAGAGCTGTTAACTCTTGCCTTTCATAGAAGGGTGTTTGTATGAGCGTTCTGGTCCTCTCTGAGGGCGTGGGTTCGAATCCCACTTCTGACAAAGATTTTTTTGAAAAAAATAAATTATATTATATTTTTTTTAATAAATACGAGTTTGGTTGTAGCTTAACTTAATAATTGATTTGTTTTTCTATTAAATAATATAAATATGTTATTTTAGCATATAATGTGAATAAAATAACATTTTGAAAAGTCCATTGATTTTAAATAATTAATTTAAAAAATATTAAACGAATTACACACTTTCTATTTATAATGTAGATTTTTAGATATACATATCAAACATATATAGAATTTAACTGATCGATGGTTGCCATTTATACCATCAATTTTCGCTGGACACAATTCAGATGTCAGGATGGCCGAGCGGTCTAAGGCGCCAGACTCAAGAGCTTTCAACTCTTGCCTTTCATAGAAGGGCGTGTGTATGAGCGTTCTGGTCCTCTCTGAGGGCGTGGGTTCGAATCCCACTTCTGACAAACAATTTTTTATATTGCCTTGTTTTCATTTTAATATAATGAGCAGTATATTTGAATTTTATTACTTTTTTTTATATTTATAAACTGCTGGCACTCATACCTGTACTTATATGCAGCTGTTTTTGCTTTTCTGAACTACCCTGACAGTAATCCTGCACATAATAAACAATTTACATGCTGTGCCCTCTTTATACCCAGCACGCCTGCAAGTAATTAGTTTTGTTGTTTTCCCCCTATCTTTTGGTAGCATCCCAACACGTGTTTGTCGCCATCTCCATCCCCATCTCCATCTCTGTCTCTGTCTCCATTTTCATTTCATTTCCATCGTCATCTTCGTCGATTGGCGAACTTTTCATTCTCTCGACTGCACTTGAATGCACTTGTTAAAGTCCTGAGCTGCCACCTACGTTCGGTTAGCCACAACAGCAAATGCAACGGCAACGGCAACAACAGATGCCAAAGACACGCGTGGCACAATGGGCACGCAATCATTTCCCTGCCCCTGCCCCTGCCCCTGCCCCAGCCCATGGTTGGGGCAACTCCAAACTCAATTTAAATCCAGTGCATATGCAAAGTGTCACGTAATTTCAATTACACAGCATGGAAAAGTAGAGAAAACTGAAAACTCGGTGGAAAATAAAAAGAACTCTCGCTCAGTTTATAAACTAAGCCAAGAGCGACCAACGTGCGTTTCAAGCCCCCCCAATGTGGGCGCCACAGCGCGTGTTGCATGTCAATCATGATTGCACTTGTTGCCCCCTCATCCCCTCTTCAACCACTAGAAGTGGAAAGGAATAGCTGAATAGAGTGTAAGTGTGTGTGCGTGTGTGTGTGCTGAGAAGTCTATTGACTTCGGACAACTATAGAGACGTGACTTAGTGACCCAAAATGCGTTTGCCAAGCGTCGGATCCGTCTCATTTGCCTTATCTCTTTCTTTCTTACACTCTCTTCTCTCTTTCTTCAGATGGCTTGTAATCTACATATCAACTGTCTCGCCTACACCTTCCGTCCGGCATTCAGAGCAGTGTCAATGTGCAATGTCGCTGCTGATATTAATTCTCATACCCTGCACGCAATTATAAATGGTGTATATTAATGATGTGCAAGCTTGTCAATTTTTAGAAGAATTATGATTTAATGTTCTCAGAAAATGATTGTGTATTAAGTTAAAATTAAGAATTTGTATTGCAAATAGAGCATTCGAATTATTTAATAATATAAAAGTATATTCAGTCTTATTGGGCATCATCATCATATCATATACTCAAACTGCTTGAGTACAGGGTATCTTGTAAACGACTACTCTCCACACTGCACACGAACAGGGCTTTTCAGCTCAAAGTCTACTTCAACTTCAACTGAAGAATTCTCATTTATTTCCCTAGATATTTGCGTACCATGAATGAGAAATCTGTAAAGTAGCTGGAAATGCAGTTGTATGGCTCGTTGTGGTCTCGGAACTTGTGGATGTTGACGGGGTTACGTGGGTCGTGCGACTGCGACTGCGACTGCGCAGCTGCATTTTAGCGTAACTAATTTGTTGGCGTTACAAATCCGTTTTAAATGCTGCTTGCTGCTGTTGCACTGAAATTGATTTTACCTTGTTGCTGTTGTTGTTGTTGCAGTTGTTGTTGTTGTTGACTCGCCTGACATATGGACTTACTGCTGCCTGACAATAATAACAGGTAGTGCTTGGCCATGGTGGCTAGCCACAAGTCTTTTGTTACGCGCTGCACAACATCAGCAAAATGTTTCATGTCATCCACGTGTGCCGCATCCACTGTGCAACATGCCACGTCCGTTTCGGACGCAACACCTGCCCCATTTGCAATGTCTATATTGCCCCTCCCCCTCCTCCTCCCCTGCTGTTGCATTTCGGGGGTATTTAGCGGTTTTCATTGCATCATTAATTTTAATACCCTGCCAGAGCTGACCATGTTACAAGCGACATTGACCTGCCTTGACACTTGGCTCAGTAAAAACAAAAGGGGGTGGGCTGGGTGGAGGGGGGAGAGTTTGTTGAACTTGTTGCAGTATTTATAAAGTGAAAAGTTATTCAAAATGTGGCATTAGTAGCAGCTTAGCAATGATTAGGCTAAGCTTCGGAAAATTGTGTTATAGTTGTAACTTAGTAGTTTTTCTTTGATTAAAAATTAATATACAAAGGTGTCTATATTATTTCTAGACTGCATCATCTTTTATTTAATAACAACTTGATTTAATTTTAATTGAACAACTATTTATTTTATTTAGAATTATGTTGCTTTGCTTGTTTATAAGTTCAACGTTGCTAATTTGAATTATTTAACATTTATAGCCACCAAAGACAGCTTTTAATAACAAATTTAATCGATCAGTATATATATCTTTATATTTCTTGCATTTTCTATTCTATTTTGTTGACCTTTGTCAACTGCTTTGCTTTTCCAATAGCCATAACCCACAAATATGCCTACAAAATAAGTTTTGAACAGTTTATGCCACTTTGTGTGTGCCACATGCTCTCGAATAGACCACGAAAAGAATATATATACATATGTATATATATATATATATATATATAAAAGAAAAAAAGAAGGAAAAATCTTAGGCTGACACTGACAAGTCGTGTGAAGCACACCTGCAAGAGTCAAGCGGCGACCGCAAACAGAAACAGAAACAGAAACCGAACTGCAATGGGAATTGGGATACTGTGGTCGAGTGTTGGTGGAAGGGGCGGACGGGGCAGAGGAGCAGTGGGATGCTGAAACATGTTGCAAAATGCAGTCGGGGCTCTGTCTGTCCGTCTGTCCGTCCGTCTGTCCGCTTGTCAGCTGCGTTGTGGCCTTAAAATGAGTGCAACATTGGCTGTCTGACTGTATGCCACAGGCTGGCGTTGCGCCAAACTAGCAAAACTTGAAGTAGCGTATAAAAAAATAGAGAAGAAAGAATAACAAATGCCACAGCTTGTTGCAAGACCCCTTGCATCCTTGTGCTGCTGCCAAGTAAGCCTAAGGCCTTTCGCTACTTGAGCACACACACACACACACACACACACACACACCCACACACCCACACACACATAAGTGGCAAGGTAGTGAGTGTTGGGTGTAAGTAAGAGAGGTGCCGAACCCAGTCGCAGTCGCAGTCTCATTCTCAGTCTCAGGCATTGTCCTTTTGCCACACCGCAGGCGCTGCACGTGCACAACAACCACAAGCCAAGTGGCAACGTCGGCGGCTATCCGTAACAATGTTGCACACTCAAGACGCGCCCGGTATTTGGCTAAGGCGATAATGTGACAAGGATAACGAGCCAGCCAACCAGATGGCTTGTTATCATGCTGAAGTCCGCGACAATTTCAGTCTACAGACTCTTAAGTCAGCTACTCCTCTCCCTCCTCCTCCTCCTCCTCCTGCTTCGCCTCCTCCTGCTTCTGTTCCTCCCCCTCCTCTCTTGGCCCACTCAGCTGTCGATGTGCGTAATGCGCTCATTACGTGACGGCATCGCCATCTCCATTGTCAACGCCATCGACTGGCAGCAAGTGGCTTACTGTTTGAGGTAACAGTCACTGCATGTAGTCGTTGCACAGTGGGCCACCCAATCAATAAATCGTTTGATTTTCCAACATCTAGCGAAATTAAAACTAAATGCATTAGCTAACAAATCAGTTTAATAATTTATTTAATTCATTTATAAACATTCATTACATAAACTCAACTAATTGATTTGTTTGCCCCACTGTGCGCAGTTGCTATTTCTGCTGGCTTTTTTTCGGCTTGGATTTTAGGTTCAACACCGAACACGACATTTTCATGCCAATTGGATGCCTTTCCTATTGGTTTCCCATCGCCTCAAGTTGTTGCCGTTGCAGTTGCAGCAGCTAATTAGACAATTGCAAGCGTATATTGCCTTGGTCGATAAGGCAAATGGATCTACGCAATGGATTTTCTGCGCTGCGGAATGGGAATGTCTTGTAAATTGATGAAATTGTTTTCAATGCAGGTGATAGAGCCAGAGCATTAAGGCAATGCAAAAGAGATTGGGAATGCAGAGAATGTGGAGCTAGGAGCAGCATGAAAAGGTAACTGAGGTGTCCTAATGGCTACATGGGGAGATTTACAAAAGGGAGACAACTTTAGCGCAATAGCTAGCTTTTAATATAAAGAGGAAGAGGAATAAGCAGAGGGAATAAACTTAAACAAATATAAATAAAGATCGAAATGAAAATAAAAAATAAATACATTAAATAAAAGAAAAGCAATAGTAATATATGGAATAATTTTATAGAAATATTAAGTTTATAATAGGTAATAATTATAATTAATAATAATAATTATAAAAATGATATTATATATACGAGAGATAGAGGAAATTTTAAAGCAAAAGCTATAAATTAAATTCAATTAAAGTTAAAAGTATATATATATTATTTTACATAAATAAACTTTGGAATAAAAATAAATAAATAAATATAACAATTAAAGTTAAAAGCAATAAGAAATATGAATCAATGTTGATTGTAATATAGTTTATATTATATATATATATATTATTAAATATATTTATATTATTATACAAATATTATTATATCTATTTTATTAGAAAATGTATAATTTGAAAATTAAATAATTAAATTATAATTAAATTAATTGCAAACAAGTTCAGTTTAAAATATATAATGAAAATAATTTAAAATAAAATAATAATATGTAATAATAATAATAAATAATAAATATATTTTATAATTAATTAAAATATAATTAAATTAATTGCAAAGAAGTTCAGTTTAAAATATATAATGAAAATAATTTAAAATAAAATAATAATATATAATAATAATAATTAATAATAAATATATTTTATAACTTAATTAAAATATAATTAAATTAATTGCAAACAAGTTCAGTTTAAAATATATAATGAAAATAATTTAAAATAAAATAATAATATGTAATAATAATAATAAATAATAAATATATTTTATAATTAATTAAATTATAATTAAAGTAATTGCAAGTAAGTTCAGTTTTAAGTATATAATGAAAATAATTTAAAATAAAATAATAATATATAATAATAATAATAAATAATAAATATATTTTATAACTTAATCAGTTGTCAGTTTACGATGCTTTAACACTTTCGATCACTTGATAAATTAATGCTCACTAAAGTTTCATACATGCATTTAATTAAGCAACAACTAAATGTATTAAATGTTTCATATTTAATAGTGTTTCAAGTGCAAGTGCATTGACCGACAGTTTGACTGTCTTTGCGGACATTGCATGAGGTCGGTAGCCCCTCGATTTACATATGACTAAGCGAGAGGGCAGCCAATTAACTAAACTGCGCCTAATTAAAAGTTAATCGAGCTTGAAATGCAAGCAGCCTGCAGTAGTGTAGTGTTAAGCAAGTCAGGGCAGTTGCACTAATTAGCTTGGCTCTCACAAACAGAAGACAGCAGAAAGGAGACAGGAGACAGCAGACAGGAGCTTGCTGATGGCAGCTGTTGAAAGAAAGAGAGAGAGAATCGCTGTCACATGCAATAAATTTTCATAATTTGACAAAAATTGCACATCATTTCTAATGATCAGTAGGCAGGCAGGCTTATGGCGATAAAAATCTTTAGATTGCACAATCCCATTGAATCAGAAGGAGCATTTCTCTCTCTCTCTCTCTCTCTCTCTGTCTTTCACTTCCTGAAAGATTGTGAGAGTTGCGGTCTATTAATTTGAAATGTCTTGAGATAAATTACTAAATGACTACCGCTTACGTGTGATCCATCCATCAATGCCATCATTAAGCCAAACATTTGACAGAAAACGAAACGAAGCGACCGACGACGACGACGACGACGATAATGTTGTGAAGCGATGGGATTGGATACTGAAGGGGGAAGGGTGAAACAGGAATGGGGGTATGAGTATGAGTGTATGGGGACGGCAACCTAAACCCAAACCAGAGTTTGCTCATCTCAAGGCGGACGGACCCCACAGTGTGTGTCTGTGTGACATGACGACGTCGTCAGGCCCTCAGACGTGGGCCTCCTTGGGATCCGCGACGCGTCGTAGGGTGCTGTCAATAGAGGTCTGGTCTAGGCCCAGTCACAAAGGGAGCCGCCACTGTTGATGGCTCGTTGGCTAAAATATTTGTGTGCCAGTCCCTGCTGGCGGCACAGTTTGCCGTTTGCAGTTTGCAGTTTGCAGTTGCACTCAGGCGTGTCCAGGTATTTGTTGTTGATTATGTTGATAAGTGGCCGCCACATATTTTTCAACTGCACTTGTAATAATTTGTTTGCCACTCATGTTCGGCGTTTTTGTTGTTGTTGTTGTTATTGTTGTTTTCTTTTGCCAGCGTAATCAATGCCAATGTGAAGTGAGGCAGATTCTTGCAACTCTCGAGTCGCATTCCAAGCGTAGCCCGCTTGGCTGTGGGAGCCTCGCATCACAAATGGCAACAGCGTCACCCCGATTTCCAGGAACTTCTCCTCCACTCAATGCCTTCGGTTTGCGTGCGGTTTCTGCTCAGCTCTTCCATCGCCTGAGCTTATCTTTTTCATTTTCTCTCTCTTTTTTTTTTTTTAAATTTGTTAAATATTTTCGCTTTTATTTTAATGAGTTTGCGAAGCATTTCAGCTACAAAAAAGGTTCTTATTTTTGACATTACGACCTTTTGAAAAAGTTTGGTTGTTATGAACAACATTTTGGTTAAACTCCAATCGAAGCTTTGATGTCATCAGTGAATTTGTATTTATTTATATTTTATTATTTATATAACATATTCTATTTGTGCATATAGAGCATATGAGGTAATATAATTTATAAATAATATATTGAATAAACTTTGTAGGATCAGAGATGTCTGCTTCGCACGTTTCGTTGCTGACGCACTTAATAGACTGGTGTAATTCTTAAGTACAGAGTCTAAAAAATATAGCTGAGCTAAAGCAATTTGCTTCCAACAGATTTAAGTAAACTAATAATATTAATTATTATTTTGTAATAAATATTAAAGAGTAATAACAACTGAATTCTGTTGATAAGAGTTGTAGATCTCTTGAAATTCTTTTTCTTTACCTAATGGTTCTAATTAAATGTTACCAGGCATCCGATACATTTTAAATTGTAAAATATTTGCTCTCAATTTGCAGGCTCTACACACACACACACACACACACACACACACATAAACATACAAAGGAACTGCCTTGTTAAACATGCCACCCGCTCACCTTACCACATGCAACAATTCAACTAAGTTTAGCATTTTTTTTCAGCTTTTTGACGTCCAAGTGCTACGTTGCCTGGCTTTCTATGTTGTTGCAGTATCCTATATCCTGCAGATACACACACACACACACACACACACACGCACACCTAGCAAGTGCTCACCTGATGGTAAGTAAATTTTATGTTTTATTATATTTAGGTCAAAGTTTTTAATAGTTTTGCATGTAGCTCAACTTTTTACAGGAGCCACAACAAAGTAGCTTTTATGGCTGGCTCATTGTTGCAAGGACTATGCCATTATGCCACACAGATATGTATGTGCATGCGATGGCAAAAGATTTCTTGATGGCAAATTTAAGTAAATGTTGGCTATGCTGGCCAGTGTTGAGCAATGCTCGTAGTTAATTCAATTTTGAGCAGCTTTTACTCTGTTTCTATAGCTTGCCACATGCCTGGCAAATCAATTACAATGCCTGGCCCACATTGGCTGCATTTAACGGCTTTTAATTGCAACGAACCGCACGAAATGTCAACGGCAACGACAACAACAACAACAACAACAACACCAACGACAACAATGAGAACAACAACGAAATGGCTTCGACTTCAGCTTGGCATATTTTTTTCGGCCTTTTTTCTTGGCCAGCTCCGGTCTCTCTGGGGGCCAACTGCAGGTGCCTTTGGCTTTGGCACAGCCTTACTTTACTTTTTGCATTCAAACTCGGCTCAGTGGCTAACCTAGAAAAAAAAAAAAAAAAAAAAACACTTTTTAGATTTGTTTTGGTTTTTCAGGTTTTTATTTTTTAGTTCTTTTTAGTTGTTGTAGTTGTTGCCTGCATTTTGTGAAAGGCACAAAAACCACGTTGATGTCGTTGCTATCGTCGCCGCTTTGAGATTAGTTACACTTGTGCTCCATTTAAATGGCCCGGCAACTAAATTATTATGCGAAGTTCTCTACTTCTTGCCCCTCTCCCTCTCTCGCTCTCACTCTTGCCAGCAGCCGTTGCTGCAGTTAACTGAAAAGTTTTTCCAGCGACTCGAAAGAAAAATAGAAAGTGAAAGACACGGACAGACCCAGCAAAAAAATTGCAATCAAAGTGTTTTTTTTTTTTTTTTTTTTTATTATTTTCCACTGATGTCGACAACGCCCTTTCCCTAGGTGAATGTCGCTCGATCTTGGCCAAAAACTTTCGCCAGGAATTCTGGGCGTTTCAATTGATTTTATACTCGAGTAGTTGAGAGTCTGCTGTATCAACAATTTACATATTTACATAGATCTATCAATCAGAACTAAATGAACAATTCCATTTAACTTTTAACTATGCAATGCACATGCTTAAAACTTAGTTACAATTGTATTTAAATTTGAATTAAATGCTGCTTGTTAAATTACTAAATGTACTCAATGTACGATCAGAGAGCAAAGTTCTAGTTTAATTAGTTGAATATGTTAAGTGGATATATTTCTATTTGGTTTAATTTAATTTATTAAACATATATATTTTTAGAACTTATATATACTTATTTATATTTAATATATTTTATTTATAAATATTTATTTATTATTCTTTTTTCTTATTTAGTATTTATTATTGACTATTTACTATTTACTATTTATTATCTATTATTTATTATTTATTATTTATTATCTATTATCTATTATTTATTATTTACTATTTATTATTTATTATTTATTATTTATTATTTATTATTTATTATTTATTACTATTACTATTATTATAGTTTATTATATTTATTTGTTTTTTTTTTTTCAGTTGCCATTTTAG